>NW_019167993.1:9594209-9665747 GCF_002303985.1 Durio zibethinus | reverse complement strand
AAATTATCCTTAGTCTTCCCTTCGATATTTAATAAAGTCTCAAAAACATTATCATACATTGTTTTCTACATGCATCACATTTAGATTATGATGCAACAAATTGTGCTCTCAATACGGCAAACTAAAGAGAATGCTCTTCTTTTTCCAAGAATTAGAATGAACTAGATTTTCTTTCCAAAAGTAACATGCATTTTTCCTACTTGACTTAAAAATCATAGTTCCTGAAGGTGAAATTGGAGTAAGCCTTAGTTCTTCAGTGCCATCAAAATAGGAATCAATTCGAAATTTATGATTAATATATACAAATTGACGATGACTCATGAAACAACATTTGCCCCCATGATCTAGCCATAAATGGCATGTATCCTCAAATCAATGAGGACAAGCAAATCTACTATAGATCCTAATCATAAAATTGGAGAAGCTAATGAAGATGCTGCTGTAAATAGAGAGATGTACCAAAGATTAGTTGGAAGACTCATTTATCTCTCACATACTAGACCTGATATACCATATGCTGTGAGTGTAATAAGTCAATTTATGCATAGTCCTAAAGAAGTGCACCTACAAGCTGTTTACCATATATTGCACTAATTGAAGGCCAATCCTGGGAGAGGTATCTTATTCAAAAAAAATTCGAGGTTAGTTCTAGAAGCATATACAGATGCTGATTATGCAGGTTCAGTAACTGATAGAAGATCCACCTCAGGCTACTGCACTTTCTTAGATGGTAATCTTGTGACTTGGAGGAGTAAAAAACAGAATATGGTGGCAAGATCAAGTGCTGAAGCAGAGTTCAGAGCAATGGCTCAAGGAATTTGTGAACTACTATGGTTAAAGATTATCCTAGAAGACTTGACGATCAAGTGGGATGGACCAATGAGACTCTACTGTGATAACAAGTCTGCAATAAGTATTGCACGCAATCCTGTGCAACATGGTAGAACAAAACACATTGAAGTAGATTGGCATTTCATAAAGGAGAAACTAGACAATGGGTTGATTTGTACACCTTATGTATCAACCAAGGGTCAACTTGTAGATGTGATGACTAAAGGTCTCAACAGTGCAACATTTCAAGAAATTATTTTCAAGCTGGGAATGGAAAACACCTATTCACCAGCTTGAGGGGGAGTATGGGAAAACACTTATTTACAGCTAGTTGTCATCTTGTAATCTGTATATTGGCTAAAGTTCTTCAAGGATATCTTTCAATCCTGATGCAACAGAAAATATTGGCGTTTTCTTAGCCAAAAAAATGTTGAGATGTTCAATGCACCTAATTGACAGAAAGTACTTGAATACCTGCTGCTTGTCTTTCGATCTTATAAGCTAAGTGAATCACACTCTGGATCTGCTTGCCTGAAAAAAGAAAATTGAATATGTTCCAATAAGAAAAATCAACCTCAAGAAGAAAAAGTTAATATTTCACTTCCATGGAAACATCAACGGTAGATTATGATATAATATTTTACTAAATGCTAGGTTAAAGCATTTAAGTAGATCTAAGGGAATGATTAACTTACAATTTCTGAGTAGTATGCAAAGTTTCTAAGGGTGTTCTAATATAAGTTTTTTTTTTTTTAGCTGTGGAAGAATAAGAACTACATCAAGACATCCATTAAGAAAAAAGAAACTTTTCTATTAGCTATAGAAATCACTACATGAACACCTTGTTGGATGAAAGCTTTTAAAAAATCAGTTCTGCAATTTAAATTTTTTTTCCGTTCTTGGGGATTAACCAATTTTCCCTGAACAAATACACAGTGCTATTCAAAACCACTCAAAGTATATCTTTGGACACAGTGAATTCTCTATTTTCACTGTTAATTACAGAGAATTCAGATAACATTCCATTTGTACCTTCAGATTATTATTATTATTAAATAAAGAAAAAAAGTTAATGGCTCAGTTTGTAATAATTTACAATTGCAACAAAGGTCAATACATGCAACATACAAGTATATATCAAGTATAGAAAATAAAATTAAGATCCAAAAAACAGATTATTAGAGCTATAGCTTGACTTTTCAAATTTGAATTAATATGGTTTAACCAATTTTTTCATAATCAAAATTAAAGGTTACTGTTATTTGCATTAATTTAAGCAAAGTCATGCCATAATCTGCAACTTAATAATTTTCGGTCTATGAAAATACTAGTAAATATCAAGTACAAGAAAACAATTAAATTAAGATAAACACAGATTATTAGCTAGAGTGGCTAAATCAACAAATAACATTTTTCACTTCTCTGACAGATTAATGCAAAAACATTTTGTTTTCTGAATTGAAAAATTGCTCTAATAATCCTTCCTAAAACCTAAATGAAACCCTAAATGAATCCAAGTTTCAGCACAGAGGAACTTTTATGAACGAAGAAATGCAAACAATGAAACCCTAAATGAATCGAAGTTTTAGCACAGAAGAAATCTAAATGAAACCCCGAATGAATCGAAGTTCCAAAAACCCTAAATGAAGTTTCAGCACAGAGGAACTTTTATGAACGAAGAAATGCAGAAGATGAAACCCTACATTTAGGAAATCAAAGAAATGCAGACGATGAAACCCTAAATGAATCGTCAAGAGGAATTCGAACTTACAAGCAGAGGAAATCGAAGTTTCAGCACGGAGGAAATCGAAGTTTGTAGCACAGATTGGTAGACTGTAGCAGAGATTGAGAGTGACAGAGAGATGAAGAGCAGCGAGAGTGAGAATATGACATCAAAGAAGTTAAAAAGTGTAATTACGACTTCAAGGAAGTTTAAAAAAAAAAAGCACGTTAAGTCACGTCAGAGAGGCAAAGTGTCTTTAAAAAAAAGCTATATTAGATTTTTATGAACCTTCGGATAAGAGTGTTTTATTAAATACAGAGATAAGAGAGTTATCTGTGGGCTAAAAGTAATTTTAAAAATTAAACTATTATAAGTAGTTTTATAAAGTTGGTAAAATAAAAAAAAATAAAAATTTATTGACACTTTTATGAATTTTCATAATTTTTGTATCACTAAAATTAATAGTTTTTATAATGAATGATAGTTTTATATTTCCATAATCTAGTGTAACAGCCTAATTTTAAAGAATTTGAGAAAATTTATGAGATTTAAGATGCTCATGAATGTATTCAAGATGCCAAATTATAGATGGTTTGTTGATTGCTAATGAAATTGTCGACCATATGAAGAACTTTCACCAGGGCGGCTTGGTGTTCAAACTCGACTTCAAAAAGCCTTTGACAATTTTGATTGGGATTTTCTCTTCTCCATTATGATCTCATGGGCTTTGGCGCCAAATGGACTGGTTGGATTCATGGTTGTATCTCTAACGCATTAGTTTCGATTCTCAGAAATGGCTCTCCCTAAAATCCAATTATGTTACAAAAAGGCCTACGTAAAGGTTATCCACATTGGCCTTTTCTTTTCAACCTGGTTGCAGAAGGGCTGAGCTTCCTATTAAGAAAAGCTGTTTTTAATAGGCTTGTTTAAAGGAATTGCTTTGGGTCAGAGGAACTTGTAATTCTAGTACCCACAATTTGCTGATGGTACCATAATATTTTGTAAGCCGCAACTTGAGCACTTGTTAGCGATCAAAAGAATCCTTTGTTGTTTTCAACTGGCCTCGGGCTTGAAAGTGAACTTTTATAAAAGTGCCTTTTATGGGGTTGAATCTCAGCTGGCAGAAGAATGGGCTACAAAATATCAGTTGCAGGACTGTTTCTTACCCACAAAGTACCTTGGTCTTTCCTTGGGCCCCACCCAAGGCTACTTTTACTTGGCGGCCTGTCATTGACTCATTCAGAAACAGACTCAGTCTCCGGAAAAGTAAGCTTCTCTCTATCGGAGGCAGGGTTGCATTAATTAAATCTGTTCTTGCTAATCTTCAATGTATATGTATATGTTCAAGGCTTCGCGTGGATTAATTTCTGAACTTGAAAGAATCCAGAGGCAGTTCCTTTGAAGTGACAACGAAGATAAGAGAAAATTGATAGGTTGATTGACTAGGACTGGATTTGTACAAGCAAAAAGTACGGTGGTTTGGGGATTGCTAATCTGAATTACAGCAACCAGGGCTTACTATCTAAATGGCTTTGGAGATTTGGAAGGGAGACGACCCTTTGTGGAGGAGCGTGATATGCGAGAAGTACAACCTCTCTCTTGCTAACTTGTGGCCTGCCAGTAGCCTGACTTATTCTCTTTCTCGAATTTGGAAGGGTATCCAAAACACTCGGCAAGGTGAAGAGGTCTCTAACATTTTGAATTCTAGTTTGTTTTTCTGTGTAGGTGATGGATCCAGGATCCGATTCTGGAACAATAGGTGGATTGAAAGCCAAATAATAAAAAACAGCTTTGGAAGAATTTATGTGCTTGCTGTTTAAAAAGATGGGTACATCAAGGATTTTGGAGAATGGGATGGATTGATCAGAAAATGGAACATTGAGCTAAGGCGTAACCATTTTTATTGGAAGAAAGAGTAATAGGTTGAAGACTTTAAACTGTCTCATTGTCCTTCTTCGCTTCCACAGATCCATTTGGTCACACACTACTAATGATGTCTTCAATCCTAATCTTTCTGACAAGAGTTGGAGAAAGTTATATGCCATGTGGAACTCCTGGAAAAGTTTCTATGGCAAGGGGTGGCACCACCTAAAGTTGAAATTTTTGCATGGAAAGCTTTGAAGTGTTGCATCCCAATCATGGACGCGCTTCAAAGAAAAGGCTATCAAAGAAATGCGGAGAACAAATGCCCTTTCAGCGGGGAAACCAAAACTGTTAACCATCTCTTCATCTCCTGCCATTTCTCCTGGGAAATCATGGAATCACCTTGGAGTGCAAAGAATCAACAGGCAAGTCAGGGGAACTTTATTCTATGTTGTCATCTGGTCAGTATGGTTGGTGTGCAATGAAAGGATTTTCAACCAAAAAGGCCCTTTCGTTCGATGAGTTGTTTAATTTGATATGTATTGGGCTTGGATGGTGGTTAAAAGCTAATTTTCCTGAGACAATCTGCACTTCTCTAGACATGATATCAAACATCCAAAATCTAACGATACGGCGCCATGTGAAACCAGCTAGGAAACATAACGAATGGACGCCACCTCTTTAAGGTGTGTGGATGGTAAATATAAATGGCTCTGCAATTAGCAAACTAGGCCCTGTAGGTATTGAAGGGGTTGTTCGTGATCACAAAAGACAAGTGATCCAGCTTTTCTCCAAACACATAAGAATTCAAGACCCTAATCTAGCGGAGCTGTTACCTATACTTAAGCGTTTTCCATAATAGTTGATGCTAACATTGATCCCCTCCGGGAAATTATTATCGAAAGTGACTCGCTAATCGTTCCTTGGTTGAATTCAGTAACCGAAAACCTTTGAAAGTATAATGACGCTATAAATAAGCTGTATAATCTTTATGCTAGACTGACGAAAATTTCGTTTGTTCATGTATTCAGGGAAGCAAATTTTTTTACTGATTCCCTTGCTAAACTGGGAGCCTACAGCAGTTCAAATCTTGTAGCATGGCTTTAGCCTGTTTGTTTCATTATTACTAAATCGTCTTTAAATTAACAAAATATAATTTATTTCAAAATTATTCATTTTAGTTTCCCAATTCTTTTTACCATTTTACTTTTTTTTTTCAAAATTCAATATACATCGTGGAAAATATGCAATAATTATTCTTGGGTCTACATATATTTATGTATATATATATACACACACATTAGGTTGTTGCCCTCACTTTATTGAGAAATTTTTGAAATATTTATAAATTTTTTGTTAAATTAATTTTAAAATGAAATTTTAAATTAAATCATAATAAGTAATTATTTATTTAAATAATTTTTATTTTTTATTTTTTGTAAATTGTAAATTATGTATTAATATTAAAATAATTATATTTTATTAATTACGAAAATTAAATATATAAAAATTAATTATTTATAGATTACATAAAACAAATGCATTTAAAATTTTAATTTCTATGTATTTCTTAAAATATTTATTTGTATTTTATAACTGAATATATATTTTTGTTTATGGTATAAAAATATATTAAATTTTTATTATCAATCTTAATTAATAAATACAAAATTATTGTGTTAACTTTTGTTTACTTAAAACAAAATATCTAGAAGTTGGAGTAACATTTCAAATTCTCAATTAACAGGTGAAAAGCACAGGTTATTTATAAATTTTAAAAAATATTTTTATATGCTTATCATTCTTGCTTTATCATGTGATCAATCGAACCTTTTTTTTCATGTAGATACTAATTCTTTTTTAAGATAAAGCATTATTCACTGTTTCATAATCAATAGACTTTTGACTTCTCAATCAATTTTCTTACAAATGTTAATACAATTTCATACTTAAATTTCTACTTGTTTAAAAAACATTCTAAATTCTAAATTTTACTATTATTTCTGGGGTGAGCTATCAAATTAATATTAAATATACTATCAACTTTGAGAGGAAAAGTTGTTGAAAAAATATTTGTAATGTACATGCTTGCAGAATCAGTTTAATAAAATAACTACAACTACCTACCATGATGTAAATCGAGAAATACTTGGCTCCCAGTTGAATCTGCCCGGTACGTTGTAAATATATATTTTTATTAGTTTATATATACATATATTAAATTTTTATAAAATAAAATAACTATTTTATATTTAAATTTATTTAAATATATTAGAATAATATATAAAACCAAACAAAATTAAATTTTAAAATAGATGAATCGAACTAATATAATTTGATTCGGATCAAATCAAATAAAAATTTTATTTGAATTTGAAATGAATTTTAAAAATTTATAATTTTATATATTATCAAAAAATTAAACTAAATCCGGTCATAGTCACCTTGCAATTTTCTTTAAACAATGTTATTTATGTTACTGGATTACTGTCTTTTTCCTCCCAAAAGAAAGGAAATGCTTCCAAGGGATGAAGAACATTTGGTCAAGACAGAAGGGAAGGGGAAATTTTACCTTTTAGTAATAGTAATGCTGATGCGGGGAAGCTAGCTAGAACAGAATTTTTTTTTTTTTCTCGATCGAGCCACAACAGGAGTCGGAAACCATGGAAAATGAAAATAGTATTCAATTCCAAACCCTGATCACCATTGATGAACAATTTCCAAATTTGTCACTAATAAAATACTTTTATTTGGTTACTGAATGCAAAATCTAACATTAACTACTAATCAATTCTGAAACGAATCAAAAAACTAGAATCCTTTTCTACCAAAGAAAAAAAATAGAAATGTAAACAAATACACTTGATCATATTCATACATACTGTATGAATCTAAACTCAAATTTCGAGTAGTGTTTCACAATTAAAACTGAAAAATGTTACCATTAAAATTTAAGAAAAGTACTAATAGTGATAGGAGTGTCATTTTTTTTTAGTGAAAGTGAAGAACTCATTAGCGTAGCGTACCATGCGTATGAGAGTGCTTACAACGACAAAGTACAGCATCATATCTAGAAAGAGTAGCTAGTTGTTGTTGCAGTAATTTTATAGTAGGCAGGCTACGGTATAGCTTAAATCTGGGAGCGTGCTTTCCACGTCACTCAAATATAGCGTGACAAAATTAGCACTTGGTAAGATAAAAACCGTCCATTAATGATGACAACTTGATTCTTAATGAAAAGAGCCGCAAAGGTTGGGATGTTTTACAGTGGAGTTTTCAGTTTTGTTCGGTTTCATGTGACTGTTACCTGCCGCAGGCGGTGAGTGACGGCCCCCTGAAGATAACAAGAAGAAGAAGAAAGCAAAACGTCTCAAAAAGTGCGGGGCGGGACCAAAAATTACGTCGCTTCTCTCTGCGCCACTTGCGGGGACAACGACAAGGAAGACACGCGTCGACAGAAGGCGTTCTGGACCATAAGTGGTCACAACTTGACGCACGCGCCCTGGTTGAAGAATATCAGGGCCGTGCGCGTGGAGTGATTAGGGACGGGGGAGTGGGAACCTTCCGGATTTTTGTCTTGTCTCATAGGCATACATACGATTGAATAGACGATTAAATTAATTTTGATAAAATTAAAATTGATAATAAAATTATAAAAATAAAATTAATTATTATAATAATAAATTAAAATTTATCTTTTAAATATAAAATAATAATAAAAAAAATCATTAAAAATATTAAGTATATTAATTAAAAATTATATGAAAAATTTTAAATTATTTAATATTTTAAAATAAATAATTATTAAATTATTTTAAAATCAAATAATAGTTTTATTAATAAATTAATTAAAATAAATAAATAAATAATTATATAATAATAAATTTTATTTTTATATTAAAGTAACTAAATTATTTTATAATTTTTAAATAAAAAACTCAAAATATGAGGAAAAAATAAAAAATAGCAAAAAGTTTAAATTTGTAAACTTAAAGAGATAAAATAAAAAAAAAATTACGATTGAAGCAATGAAACCTTCAACTACAGTGATTGATTGACACAAAATGTCAACGCATCATAATAATATTTGATTATCGAAACTCTGCTAGTGACATATTTTTTTATAATAATTGCACCGTTACTTAAGGTCCGCATTGCAAATGGAGCCTTAATCAATGCAAAGTGCACATGATCCCAAGTAAGCTTAGGGGCCAGAATGATAGATAAATTAAAATTAAAAAAGAAATAAAAAAGAAAATGAGTGGGGGCCACGAAAGAGAAGGTCCTGTTCGGTGTTTGCGGCAAACTGTCCTGCTAGAAGGAAAGGATGGTCCCCTGCAAATAATAAATAAGAGCTTAGTGGGAGAGAGTAGAGGTAGAAAATTTTTTTATTATTTAATTTTCCGTTTATGGATGCGGTGCTGACCTGTCGTCCGGGAAACGGCAGAGGCATAGAAAGGTAAAATAGAGGAGAGTGGATTATGATAATTTAGAACATCACATAGAAATAGGAAAAATATAAAAAAAATAATATAATTTAAAAATTTACTACTAAGTATTATATTATTTTTTATTTGATCCAAAGTTTCTTATCTTATTTATTTAAAAGTTAATAACACTTATAATTTCTAAATTTTGATCTAAATTTTTAAAAACTTTAATCAAATCCTTAATTACTTAAAGTTATCTTATTTTAATCATTTTATCTATAAAATCATTTAAATTAACAGCAAATATTAATTGACATCACCTGATGGCATCAACTAATATCTTAGTTGACAGATAAAAGATCAAAATAAAATTCTCTCAAATTTTAAAGATAAAAAATGAAATTATCTTAAAATTTTATATACTTTATTCACATCTTATAAAAATATTAAATTTAAAATTATATTTTTTTTTGTTATAATATAACTTATTAGATAGATTTTTGTTTTAAATACAAAATAGACAGTAAAAACTTAAAATTAATTTAAAATTTTCATTTTTTTAATTTAATACATTTTAAAAACAAAAAATTTATTAAAAATATTATTTTACTCATAAGTCATAACAAAATATATTATTTTCTATCCAAACTTTTTTTTAAATATTAAATATCTTTTATTTTTTCTTTTTAAATATATTTTATAAAATATGTTATATAAAAAAGAAAAAAGAAAAATATTTTAAATTATAATTTTATTTTATATGAATATAAAATTGTTTATATTTTTGAATAGATTATTAAAATCTATTTTTGAAAATGACCTAAAAATTTCTACATAATATTTTAATATGATATAGAGTTTTTATTTAATTTATTAAACCGATATAAATATTTTTACTTAATTTTTTAAAATGATATGTAATTTTAACAAAATTATTTTGAAATTTTCAACTTAATTTTAATTTTTAAAAAATCTATTTTCTATTAAAATATTATTTTATTGATAAATCATATCATAATAAAAAATAAAAATATTTTAAATTATAATATTTTATAAAATATATTTGAAAAATATAAAAATAAATTTTCTTGAATTATTTTTATGCTTTCCTTTATTTATTTTTAATAAAATATATTTGAAAAAGGAAAATAAAAGATATTTAATATTTTAAAATATATTTTATGGATAGAAAATAATATTTTTATAATGATTTATAAGTAAAATAATATTTTAAATAGAAAATTATTTTTTGTTAAAAAAAAATTTGAAATTTTAACTTAATTTTAATTTTTTTAAAAAATATTTTCTATTAAAAAATATTACAACAAAAAATAAAAAATGTAATTTTAAATTTAATATTTTATAAAATATAATAAGAAATATATAAAATTTTAAGATACTTTTATCTTTGATCCTTAAACTTTGAAAAAATTCTATTTTAATCATTCATTTGTCATGTGAAATGCTAATTGACATCATCGTATAATGTCAATTAGTATTTACTAATTTACCATCAATTTAGAGCCAAGATGGAATGATTAAAATAAAATAAATTTAGATAATTAGGGATTCGATTAAAACTTCTTAAAATTAAAATATCAAAATTGAATTTACATTAAAATTTAATGATTACGAGTGCTATTAACTTTTTTTAACAAATATTTTATTTAAAAGGTCATTTGTATATTATGTATTATAATTTGGAGTTAATTATGTTAGATATAAATATTATATTAATTAATAATTTTATAATTTAAATATTATATTAAAAATTTTAAAATTTTATATATTATATTAAATATTTTATTATAATTTAAAAATCATTCTAAGCATTAATATTTATTCAAATTAAACTCCGTTTATCGCTTGAGATAGACAAATAAAATTATTTATTTATTTTTTACAAAGAGCACAAAGATTTTGTTTACATGCTCATTCTTCTCATTTAATCGTTTTCTTATGTATACTTCCGAGAAACATGACCTGAGAACTTTCTCAAGGACGACGTGTATCGTTTTCCATTTCATTTCAACGAAACTAGTACAAAGCATTAAATGCCGACTTAGAAAATGTTTTGGCCCAAAAAATACTTTTAGAAAATGTTGGTCCACATGACGTGACTTGTGTGGAGGAAAAAAAAAAGTTTGTTTTTGTGAATAAGAATGAAAAATGGTAATCTTTTCAATTTTATTTTTTTTTATTTTTCTTTCTTACCAAAAATACACAAAAATCATTTTCTTTTTATTTTTTCATTCTCCCCTATCTATTCTTTTACTTTTTCGTTGTAGCAAACACACCATTTAAGTCACCCATATAAATAAAGAGATTCGAGTCTCAAGGCCATTGAAGAGCTCTTGGTACTCTTATGAATCTATATATCACTTCTTTGGCAAGGTATCCAAATGTAAATCCATGCAAGTTTAATAGAGAAAAAAAATGAGAGTATACCCGAGAAAGCAATGTTTTCTTCTATATGTTGTTTGGATATGTACTTTGCTTGTTGCGACCGTTCAAACTCAGAAAGGAACTCCAGCAACTACAGATCCTGATGAAGGTGCACTCTTCTCTCTCTCTCTCTCTCTCTCTCTCTCTCTCTCTCTCTCTAGATATATATATATATATATATAAGTATGTGTGTGTATGTTTTGAATGAGCAATACCATTTTGGTCGGAAATCTGATAAGGGAATATATGTTCAACTTTATACATGTAGGAATAATAACTGTTCTTTTGAAAGGTAAAATGAAAGATTTTATAAACCCAAGTTTCCAAGAGATGAGAAATCTCAATACAATGGAGGCTAGAGTCCAAAAAAAAAAAACGGGAAATCCCAATCCAAAAGAAATAATCCCCTACAAAGTAACCCAAGTTTGTAGCTTGGCTATAAGTGTAACTCTCTTGGTTGGGGGTTCATAGATCCTGTGATTTTGTAGCTTGGCTATAAATGTTACTCTCTGTACTATGAATAAAGCTGTTTGTTTCACTTAAAAAAAAAAAAAAACCCAAGTTTCCCGGAGATCAGGATTTGTAAGTTCTGCCTTCTTTTTGCTAATTTTAATTGACACCTTTCAATTGACTGCAGTTCGAGCTTTGAATTCACTTTTCCTTAAATGGGGGATTACTTTTGAAAACAAATTATGGAATATAAGCGGAGAGCCATGCAGTGGAGCTGCCATTGATTCTACTACCTCTATTGACACCTTGAATACAGGGATAAAATGTGACTGTTCTTACAATAGTAGCTCCACTTGCCACATCAACCAATTGTATGTCTCTCTTTCTCATTTCTTTTTTTTAATAAATGGCTTTTTAGGTCTATTAACCTTATCTACGTGATCAAGGTTATAATATGACTCTGGTTCCATAAAAGTTGTCATTATTTGAGTTTTAGTGATCCATTTTTATCAATGGTGGAGTTTAAAAATGAGCCTTAGTCAGAAATATTAAAAAAATTCTCTTTTGTGGAAGTCCGATATATATATATATATATATATAAAGGTGTTTGGTTCATAGGAAACTGTAAGAAATATTTTTCTTTCCATAAGGGAATTTACTAAAGAGAATGAATTTACTAAAGAGAATGTCGAAAATGAAATTCTAATACAATTTCTTTTATCCAAATAAACACATTTTATCAATATTTGTTTTGAAGGGCTTTCAAATTTTTAAATTTACTAATTAATAAAGTGTTATAATAATATTCACTTATATCATATAGGATTTAATTGTTAATAAAAGATTAAGTAAAATACTAGATAAGAACAAACCCAACATATTGAGCTCAAAAACTAAAGAAACTAATTAACGGGATCAAGCACATTAAAAATACATTGAATCACAAGTTTCAATTTAATAAACCACAATCCAAATATTACAATTTATACGCATTTCACAATAAACATTACTTTATGTTCACAATTCATAATTCACAATCTACAATCCACAATAACAATCCGTAACTTAATGGTCTAGCTAGATCCAGTGTCTAAGCCATCAGTTTAATCCTTTGAGATGCGAGTCCACTTTACAGCGTCCCCAGAACATAAAAATAATTTTCAATACCAATTTCATTTTCAAATGCTCGCAATGAGAAAATTTTTTTATAAAACTGTTGCGTTACATCAGCTTATATTTCACTCCATTCATTTAATGCTATTTTATCATTTTTTTCGTCTAATTTTGTAATAATAGTTTTGCATATCAAATCCAAATTGAAAGAGTGTTATCAATATTTTTGATTAAGTGTGATTGATCATTTAAAAAATTTATTTTTTTAATAAAATCTTAAAGTTACTTCAAACTTATTAAAAAAATAATTTTTAGTATACAAAAAATAAAGTTAGATTTAGGAGTATAATTACACGTAAGAAAGAATTATCATTTTCACAATGCCCATTTTAAAAATAATACTAACTGATCATATATTATTTTTTTGCTTTGATAAAAATGATCTTAACTCTAATATTTAAAAAATTTCCTTAATTTTTTAAATTTTTACAAAAATCTTTTTAAAACCTTTTATTTAAGAATAAAATGAAAATTTTTAGTTTCGAAACATTTTCTAAATTCCTTGATATTTAGGTAGAATTTTAAAAAATATTTTTTTATTTAAGATTCTCATAATAATTTTAAAATGTGGTGTAATATTCTTTATAAAAAATAATTATTGAGAATCCCTCTAATATTTAAGTAGGAATCCCAAAAATTATTTTTACTTAAAAATATTAATTTATTGGTTTCTAAAATTAATTTTTTTAAAAAAATTTATTTCAATTTTATTATCACCTAATACCATACATATGATATAATATAAAATAGATTATACAAATGAAAATCAAATAACACCCATGATCAATTTATTCCATTCTTGTCAAATCTTTTTTTTTTTCTAATTTTTATCATTATTTCTCTAACAAAATGTTTAGAAATAAATAAAAATCTTTAATGTTGAAAAATACCCTCAATTCCCCAATATCTAGTGGAATTTAAGAAAATTGACCATTTAGTTAAAAGAATCTTATAATATTTCTCTCAAATAAAAATAATATTTTTTGGTAAAAATCATATGTTGAATCCTTTCCAATATCTAGGTAAAATTTTCAAAATCATATTTTACTGAATATTTTTTTAATGAGAGGAAGGTCACTAACAATCACAAAAAAAATTGTATATATATTTTTAAATAAATTTAAAATTTGACAAAATGGACATGGGCCTCATTATTAGCTTTGAATTTTCATTGGGCCTTCAAGCTCCCATAATTGAACTTGAATTGAGCCTTAACCCAAATGAAATTGGATTGGGCTTTAACCCATGTAAAAAGATCCAAAAGTAATTTTTCAAGATTAGCCCAATCAAATTTAATCCAAATCAAAATGATAAGATCAAATTTAAAAATTGAACGGATTAGAATCAATTCAGATAAAATTAAATATTTATAAATTTGACTCATCACTTATATATTGAAATTTCCTCCAAAACTTCTTACCTTAACCCCAACACTAGCGCTTTATCTACTATATTTTGATGATAATCTTTTATCTTCAGACTCAATCATCATAATTAAAAGTTTCGAAAAATTCCTCTTTTAAAATCTATTAGATTCTCAAATAAATTGAAGTTCTAACACAAATTTGTTTTTTGCCTCACAGAACTAACGGAATTGATACATTGTCTTTTTACTAAAATGACAAGTGAAAAGTAAAAGCTTCTCGTTGATGGGTGGAAACAAATCTGAGATAGTCGGTGGTAAGTGTTTCAACTAAACAAAATTAAAAAAATAAAAAATAAAACTGCAGTTGAAGGGGTGATGATCGGTGCTCCATCATATCAAAATCTAACTTTCGATAAAAATAATGTGTTGAGGTTTATGGATGGAGAAGTTTCTGTTGGAACTTTCATAACTAAAAACAAATAAGAGATGAGAGTAGTTAGTGCAGTGCTTGTTTTAACAAAACAAAATAAATAAGTTGCAGGACTAAAAGTTTTTGGAAAACTTAGTGATGTACAGAATGATGCAGGGAAAAGAATGAAATGGCATTAAATGAATGGAATGATGTATAAGTTGATGTAGTTTTAACAATTTCATATAGATTTGTTCATTTTGTTCCGAACTCGAAAAATCAGCCTAATTAACTTGAACATGTTTGATTTGATCATAAAAGTCAACAACTCAAATCCACCCAGCTTGACATTGAAAATAATTCAAACTCAAATTGATCTTAACCCAAAGTAAAAAGTATTTGAAATTGAAATAGTCAAAATTCAAAATAATCCAAAATCGAAATGACTTAAAAATTAATTTGAAATAATCCGAGGTATAATTTTTTAAAAACATTAATTTAATAAAAATAATAAATATAACACAAATAAAAATAATAAATCTAACACAAATGATAACTCATTAAAATTATTAAAAGTATCAAATTAATATATATTTTTTACATCAAATTAGTATAAATTATATATATGTTAGTTATAAAATTTTGTATAATTTATTAGATGATTTAAAATAAAATTATAATTATTTTAATTGTCATGTCTATACCCACATATCATTGTATCATTTATAATAAATTATATAATTTCGTATAATTTTACATACTATCAACTATCATGTGATTTAAAATAAAACATATAAAACAAGTTATTGATTTGTGTATATATGTTATGTTTTATATTATTAATTTTTAATTATGTAAGTTAGAATAAATTATATAATTAGCTACAATTATACTAAAATCGAAAATAATAAGCCACTAAATAATGAGTTGCAATTATATTGGAATGGTTATTTATATTGTAGTTATATTATTAATATAAAAATAATTGCATATTAAATGTGTAACATAAATAAATATTTAAAGTAATTTTTATGTGATTGTATTAAATATGCATTGTGTGTTACAATTAAAAGTTTAAAATACTCTTTAAATATTTATATTAAATTAAAATAAATATAAAAATTATTAAAAATTATAAATTGACAAACATATTTTATGTATCTAATACGTGTACTCATATGACATGATTAATTAAACTGATTTTTGGTATTTTACGTGAGTCAAAATTTGTGTCAATATGGGTAAATATGAAATACATTTTTTTAAAATCCATACAAATTTTTTTGTATCATTTGGGAATCATGTTATTATATTATGTTTAAATTTGTCGAGTCTAATCAAATCATATATTTTTTATTTATATAAAAATTAACTTCAACTTAAAGCATACATATTATAATATTTATATTTATTTTTAAACTATTATTTTTTTTTTTGCTTTCATCTTTTCATAAAATTATAATAAAATTTAATTTGAACTGGATCAAATAATTTATTTAAATTTAATCTAATTTTATTTTAAAAATTAATAAATTAAACCCAAAATTATTTGAATTCAAATAACTTGAATGTGAAATCCAAAATACTCAAACCTAAAATAACTTGAAACCAAATGATCCAACTCAAAATTGATCTGATTTTTTAAAACCCAAAATAACTCAAACTAAAGTGGTCTGGCTCAAACCCATCCCCACCCGCCCAATTAACACACAGTTTCATAGAATCTTTTATCTAATCACAATATTTCAAATGCAAAACATTTATAATTTTCGTTCTTAACCCGATTTAGAGCGCAATCATTTTTACACAAAAGACGCAAAGCATGTATGGGGGAATCGATTAATGATTCTTTTATGGGAGAATTCAAGTGTAAAAAGGAAGTTGAAATTCAAGAATGATAAATAAGCAAGACAGGTTAAGAATAACGAAAAAGTGAGTTCTAAAGATTCCAACATTAAGGATGTGCTTTGCAACCATGCTGCAAAAGGGATAATTAAGAGACCTTAAATTAAGAAATGGTGTACCTTTTACATGTAAATTCTAACAAATGACAATAATAAGAATATATCTGTTTGAGCTATAGATTTACTTTGAATTTTTACTACAGGAAAGTGTATGCAAGGAATGTCGTCGGTAACTTCCCAGAAGAGATTTGGAGCTTGACTTTCCTCGTTATCTTGTAAGATTTAATGTATAGGCACCGGTTAAGGATAGTTAAAATACTATTTCAGGGAAAGTTTTTCCATTTAACGCAATATTTTTATCAAATTCAAGGGGTTACAACACATTAATTACAAACTTTTTTCCCTTAAATATTACATTAACCAATGTTTTTTATTTTTAATACAGGAATTTGGGGCTAAACCACTTGACAGGTTCTATTCCACCAAAAATAAGTAACCTAACTAGCTTGCAGTACTTGTAAGCCCATTGAGTTGCATATTTCATACTTTAGTGCAAATATTAATTAAGAATAGTTTCATATATTATCGTAACTTTTTAAATTGGAAACATTTTCAGATTTCTGAATGCCAATGCATTCTCAGGGGAACTTCCTAAGGAACTTGGAAAGCTTACTGAATTGAGAGCGCTGTGAGTACTAAGTAGTCCTCATTTTAAGGCTTCCGACCCTGTTTATAAGAAGGAAATTAATTTTTCTCTGAATAGATTTTAATTTCTCTTCAATCATTTAAAAACAACGAGAATGAAAGAAAAAAGAATTTCAGTGAACTGATACTGTTTTTGATACTCATGGAAAGCAAAAATAGTGAAAGACATAATCATATCCTATGCATTAAACAAGTTTAAGAAATAAAATTATTCATGTCTTTATGTTTCCTTTTTAGGTCATTTGCTGAGAACAACTTTTTGGCCCTTTACCATCCACATTGGGTAACTTGTCCAAATTAGAACAACTGTATGTTTCAATAAGCTCTTTATGTTTTTCCCTCACTATTTATTCTTTTTTTTTCCACTATATGATTAAAACATGTGTGATACCTTAAAATAAACATTAGCAATACTATAAATTAAAACATACATGTGTGATACATTAAAATAAACTTTAGCAATACTATAAATTAAAACATACATGTTTCTTCTCATACTCATGGACATTGGGTCTTTATGTTTCTTTCTTATTAGGGTAAATCACATGTTTAGTCACTTAACTTTAGGCAAATTTTATTTTGGTAACTCAAGTATAAAAAGCTTATGATTCGATCACTAACATTTATGATATTGTCTTTTTTGGTCATCCAACTGTTAATCTCTAAGGCAAGCTAACATGGCAATGTCATAATATCCGTGAGACATCATATGAGTTTGCCATGTAATCTAATATTACCACATAATTTGACATGCCATATGGAATTATAAATCTTAGAAAAAAAAATAAAAACTTGAAATTAAACATAAAGATAAATCAAACTTTTGGTCACTTAACCTTTCAAAGAATTTCTTTTCTAATCACTCAACTTTGAAAATTTTATAACTTGATCAATAATGCTTAAAAAATTTATTAATATTTTGATTTTATTGTCAATGTGAATTTATAATAATTTGATCACTAATATTTGTGAAATATAACATAATAAATTATTTTATTATTTATGTTATCTATATTAAAATATATTGAGATAATTCTCAAATAAGTCCTTGAATTTTATAAAGAAAATAAAAAAAAAAAGCATTCAATATTTTTATTGTATGAAATTAAATTACTATGAACTTCTATTATTGTTATTACACCATTTAAATTTAAAATTAGAAGAATATTATCCAACTGTCAAAATTACTAAAATAGGATTACTATGAGTATTTGCCATTTAGCTTATCTAAATAAATTTAGGCAAATATTTCACATTTCATAATATATATCAATATTCTAATTACAATGAAAGTTTATGGCTTAATTTCATGGAATACAACATTAAAGGAAATGCATATTGTAGATACCTAATTTTGTTTGGATAAATTGTTTGAATATTCTAACCCAGTTTAAGTTCAATTTAGAGCTTAAGTCATTCGAGTAAAGAATAATGAAATATGAAATCTTAGGTTTATTAATACCCATTAGAAGTTAGGTTGCTTTGATTGTTTTTATGTAACGACGACGACGGCGACGGCAACAGCGGAGGCGGCGACGAGTAGAGGGTTAGGCAATTGAAATTAGGTTGCTAGCCACCAGTCAATACCAAACTTTGACAAATTTTGTAGCAAGATTTTCAGTGACTTCGAAAAACCATCCTTCAATCTTAGATTTTTTGGGATCTGAATTCATATTCAATATTTTAAATCTAGCTTTCAAAATAAAAATTGAAAGGCGAATTTTTAACGAGAACTACCATAGCCTTCTTTGACAAAATCTTTAGGGCCACCACCTTAACAAGCTTTCAACAAAAAGGCAGCCTACTACCACCATAACTCCTAAGCCTACCACATCTGTTACATCCCACCACCAACATCCGCAAAGCTTTTCCATCAAAACCTGTTCGGCTTCCATTTTCACCTAGCACCCAAACTATTGAAAGCCAAACCCCATTCTTTTATAAAAAATCAACATCCTAACCTAACTGATTAACCAAGCACAATTTCTCTACCTCATCCAAGAACAAAAAAAAAACCATTCTTTGAGACCTACCCAAACAAAAAAAAAAGTAGTCAATTGTCGAATTCTGAAAATAAGGTGGCTGACTACGGAGGTTTGAGAAGTGAAGAAATTTACACAGAGAGGGAATGTAGAAAAAAGGAAGGAGGCAAAAAATGAAGGTAAAAATTTTGGATTTTTATAGTGTTGCCCAAAAAACAAAATTCAAGATCTGAGTGTAGATCCAACCAGAGATCTACATGCCTGACCTAATTTCTAAGACCTCTTTTGAGCCGAACCTAGTTAAACTTGTCTGAATCGATCTTAGTCAAATCAAACCATTGACTTTAGATTGAACCATTGATTAGGGGTATTTTTTATTTTTGTTCATTTTTTACTTTTTTGTATTTTTTTATGTTTGTATTTTGATTTTATGATTGTTTATTGCATTTTTGGGTGAATTTTGGTGTAGGTTTATAAATATTTAAAAAATATGTATAGAAAGTAAAATGTTTTAGTTTAAAATTTATTTAAAATAAATACGAAAAATATTTAGGAAAAGTTAGAAATATTAATTTTTTTCTAATTTTTTAAAAATTAAAGATAATAAAATAAGAAATAAAAATAAAACAATCTTGTTTTTTTAAAAAAAAAACCAAGGAAAAAATTAAAAATATTTAAAAAAATTTTCCACAAAATAAAATTTTGAAAATATTAAAAAAGTTAAAATATTAAAATTTCCTAAATCCTTTGAAAATAAAAATGAAATAGGATAAACGAAATTTTTGTTTTGAAAAATTTTAGAAATATAAAATTTGAAACAAACAAAATAAACTTTCAAAAGAATACTATGAAAAAAGTTGAAATATCAATTTTTAGTTATAGTAAATTTATGAAAATGTCTAAGAAAAAGTTAAAATATCAATTTTCTTGAAATTAAAAATATAAAAATTTTTGTCTTGAATCTTCCAATGATGGAATTACTGGAAAATTAAAATAATAACTTTTATGTAAATCCCTAGGTGATGTATTATTTTCTAAATGCTACTAAATTATTAAAGTATTTAAAAAATTTTCCAATATATACCAAAGATTGTCAACAATATTTTTAAATTCGATGATATAGTCTCTTCAAGAATGACAATAGATATCTTAAATACTATTGAGATAAAGAAATATTCTTAAATTTTTACTAAAATATTAAAATAATTTAAGAATAATTTTCAATATTAGTTTTTTAGAAAAATATTTTTAAAAAATTTTGCTAGAATGGATAACATAAAATCAATTAGTTTGTCTTCAGATGGACATTATGGGGTTTCTATAACCTTTTCAATATGTAATTGTATTTTCGAACCCAACTTTGATTCATAAACAAAAAGATTTTTAGAAAATCTTAATTAATTTTAAGGTTTATTATAAGATAGGTTTTTGGCCAATAGTATCTAAACAAAAAAAAAAAAATAGTGGCAACTCATAATTTTTACACTAGTGATTAAGTCCTCAAATTGCTACGATATAACAGTTTGGTGCTTCTACTCGGAACATCGAAAGTCTAACGAATAATTGATTTTGTGTTATCCAAGCTTTATTATTATTTTTTTTATAGTTTTTAACTTTTTTGTTTTTTGGTATTCGATATTTGAATTTTTTTTATTTATTAATTTTAATTTTAGCATTTAATATTCTAACATTTATCTTGCACGTGCATAACATGAGTTCTATATCTCGATTTTGTCTCTCTAAGAGGGAGTAGAGTACCTATGCTTTCATGAGATTCTAATCTCTAGTGAAATAATCTCACTCAAATTGAATCATTTTCATTTGTAGCCTATCATAGATAAAGATCGGAGTATTTTACTAGTCTAATGTAGATAACAGTGAGGAATAATTTAAGAACCTATTAGCTTTATCATATCTCAAACCTTAAATATAAAGCACCTTAAAAGTCCCTAATTATGGCACATGAATGAGTTTTGCTATGTTATGAATAATAGGATAATAAGGAACTTGTTTGTATTTTCTTATTTAGTTTTTAATTTCTTTTATGTGGTCGTAACTTGCTTTGTGATTATATAAAGTTTTTATTTGAAAAAAGAAAAATAAAAAATAAAAAAGGAAAATTTGTATTGTATTTTGAATTTTATTTCAAAATGAAATTCTCTTACTATTATTTTGTTTTAAAAAAAACGAAAAACAAGAGTATGGTTTTTCTTTTGAGATTTTTTTTTTTTATAAATAAAATGAAAGAAAACAAAAATTTTAATTGTGCCATGCTTGTATTGTAGATAAATTACATTTTTGTGTGAATATGTTTTATTGTTGTGTAAATATTGTTTCATTTTATGTGCATTATCAATAATGCATACACATTTTTTTTCATATTTGTAAATGTTGTTGCATCTCTATGAATAACCATTCTTTAGAATGTAACCAAGTTAGGACTCATGAGTAAGCATTTTTATTTTTTCTTTTGAAATTATCTTGTTTGCATCATGTATTTCCCCAGGTTTGAGCCTTATCAACCCCAAACCTCTAAAGGGGCTATGGAGAAAATTCTTTTCCTCAAAAGATATCCATACATTTATTTGGAAATGACATCCACAATTGGTATAAGACTATTCCTAAATTTTGTTAGTTTGGTCTTTGTAGAGAAATCATTTTAGTCAATTTTGATCCCTGATTTGGATGATCTTAAGAAGAGAGAAAAAAATAAGAATAAAAGCATCTAAAATAGTGAAAGACACGAGCTCCTAATAGAAGATGAGTTTATTGGAAAAAAGACTTTAAGCCATAGAGGGAATGGATTTTTATGACTCTATGAATGTAATTGAGCTTTGTTTGGTTTCAAATGTGGTCATCTCATAAGTTGAAGGCTTATTAGTTTAAAAAATACGATGTATAAAATGCCAGTGACCTATGTTATTTTATACTATCATAAGATGGTTGTTCATGCCCATGATGAAAAGCTATTGATACATGTGTTCCAAACAACCTTATGGATTTTGTTGCTAAATGGTATGTTCAGCTGGATATGACTCATATTCATTTTGAAAAAATGCTTATAAAGGCATTGATTTCTCAATATCGATAAATCATGGATTTAGCCTCAGATTGTTTGTTGTTAAAAAGCATGAAAAAAAGTAATAGAGAGCTTAAAAAAAATACACAAAAAGGTAAAGAGACAGTAATTTAAGTACAATCACCTCTTATGGAGAAAAAACTACTGTCTTGTTTATCAACACTTTGAAAGCTTTGTATTATGAAAGAATGATAAGGAACACCACTAAAAAATTTGTTGACATGATGATCTATAAGGAGATTATTGAAAATACCATCAAGAATAGAAAACTAGATAGAGTATAGACTACCAGTGTAAAGAAAAATGAAACACCCAAAAAAGAAAATAAAGCTCATGATGTGAGCTATAAGGGGTATCAATTTAGAAGCCTCGATCTATATGATCATCACCAATGTACCAAGGCCATGTAACATCAACCTATTATCTATATCATCCAGCACTAACATCCATTTTTCAGCTAACATTTCAACACTAGACACCCACTTATATGTCTAACCCTACCATTATACTCGTTGTAAAACCAATTTCAAGGGCCAATAACCAAATAAATAATTCAAAGAAACCACAAAACAATAAAAAGAAAGCCTCTTTTGACCTTATCCCTATGACATACACAAGTCTATTCTCAAAATTGGTGAAAAATAATCTATTAACCTCTATCCTTATGTAAGAGTTGATGAAACCTCATTACTAGAAATGGTATGATGTTAATGCTCATTACAACTATGATTATAGGATTATAGGCCACTTGATAGAAAATAGCGTTCGTCTGATTTTGTGCATCCGCATGATCATGTTTTAACATTATCATTTGCATCTATTTCATATTAGATTTCATCCATGAAAATGTACATTTCATTCATCAACGTATCATACATGAAGCATAGCATAGCATTTTTAATCATAATTATGGTGCTAAAGGTTCAAGGATAGCCCCACCAAGCAATCTCACCCATCGATATAACACAAGAGTCAGAGCCAAACAAATGGAGTAGAAAAACTCACAGATTTGAAAAATTAGAAAAAGCTCAGGCAAAGATTGAGAATGAGTTAAGTAAAATTTTGGATGCTCTCAACGAATTAAATAAGGGGAAAAGAGTAGAAAAGAACACAAGTCAACAAGGTCTTGTATCGTAAGAAGTGACTGATCCTTTATATCCATCTAGTTTTGGTCTACCTCAAGCTCAGTCTATACAAGAGGTTTCATCACAACACTACACATATCCTACATATCTTGGAATGTCATTAGCTTCTAATCTAGGGTATTACCATAGCTATGTGAATCCTGTCTTTACTAAAAAGGTAGTTAAACCAATTCAAATTCCTGATCTGGATGAACTGAAGGGAAAAGACAAGAAAAAGATAAAAGTGGAAGCGCAAGAAGATTCCAAAATTAGTATGCTAGAACAAAGGCTACGGGCTGTGGAGGGATTGATTTTTATGGTTTAGTCGATGCTGTTAGGCTTTGCTTAGTCCCTAATGTGGTCATTTCTCATAAGTTCAAAGTACCAGAATTTGAAAGATATGATGGCACAAAGTGTCCAAAAACTCATATTACCATGTATTACCGAAAGATAGCTCATGCTCATGACGAAAAGCTACTAATGCATGTTTTTCAAGATAGTTTTACTGATTCAACTGTTAGATGGTATATCCAGTTAGACAAAAATCACATCCGTTCTTGGAGTGACATGGGTCATGATTTTATCAATCAATATCCACATATCATGAATTTGATTCCTGATCGTTTGTCTTTACAAAACCTGAAGAAAAAAGTCAATGAGATTTTTAAAAAGTATGCCCAGAGGTGGAGGGATATTACTTCTCAAGTATAGCTTTTTCTGACTGAGAAAGTGTTATTTGTCAGCACTTTAAAATCTTCTTATTATGAAAAAAATGATAGGGAATGCAACAAAGAATTTCGTCGACATAGTGATATCTGAAGAAATTATTGAAAGTGCCATAAAAAATGACAAGTTGAAAGGAGGAGAAACCAAGAAAGCATAAAAAAAAAAAAACTGAAGCTCAAGCTGTGAGCTTTGATAGACAACAATTTAGGGATTATCAACCCTATCCACCCCAAGGTTACTTTTCATACTATCTTACTGTGAATAATGCCTCATCCTACCATACCAGCTAGTTTCACAACCACCTTATTCATCCACATACCGATCAATTTTTAGCTCTCAAGATTTTACATATAATCTTAACATTCAAGTTGCTGCAATGACCTAAATTTGCCCTACTAACCCAGCAAGTAGTTCACGAGAATAACAGATTACGCGAGAAAGACTTGTATTTGATTCAATCTCCATGACTTATACGGAGTTATATCGAGAACTCTATAATAGTCATTTGATTGCCCCCAGCCATGTGGAGCCACTTAAGTCACCCTATCCTAAATGGTATGATCCTACAGCCCACTGTGACTATCATTATAAAATTATTAGTCATTCTACTAAAAATTACACTACTTTAAAGCATAAGGTGCAACGATTGATCAACGATGAAATGGTAAGTTTTGATCAAATAAAAGCAACAACACCTGATGTTAGTGCTCTGAGTGATGATCCATAATACATTGGTGAGAAAGGGTCCAGAGAGTCACAATGAATTGAGGGACAAGATGTCAATAGAGATTCTTCACTTGATAGCATAGGGGGACAATTTTGAAGAATAGAGATAAAGCTGGTTGGAGTTTTTTTTTTGTCATTTTAAGATTTTTTTTGGAGTAATGTTAGATTTCTTTTTTGCAATATGACTTCACTTGTTATCATTTTAACAAAGGCAAGTTAATGCATTTCATTATATTTTCTCTTGCACTAGACCATTACTCCATGCTCTGTTACCTTTCATAAATTCACATTCCTATTCTTAAATTTCAGATGATGAATATTTAGATAATGATAACAATAATTCTGAGATTTAATTTTGAGAATTCATCCACGTTAATGTGAGAAGATGATTTGAGCAAAAAAGTAAGCTGTTACCAGAGGTGAAATAGATATGTCTTGAAGATGTGCAATCTTTTATACAAGTTCATGAGCTTTGTTCAATATATGATGTTCAAGAAAAGTATTCACGATTGAAATGAAAAATGGTTATCTTTCTTTTATCATTCTAAAAATCATTCATTGCTACCCTTTTGAGCCTATTATGATTTTTTTTCTAAAGAACTCTAACCAAGGATCCCCTTCTATACTATGGGGTAATTTTTGAAAAAAAAATCACAAAAGGTCTTAAAGATGGAAAGAGAAAGAAAGCAAAAGAAAAAATAAATGTCACACATGATTTGGGGTAAAATAATGAGAATCTTTTGTGTGAGAAAATAAAAAGTAATAAAATGATGTGGGGGCAAAATGTCATGTTGCATCAAATGATCTTTTGGTCTTGAACTTTATAATACATATTTTGAGCTTATTATATCCATATCTTTTATGACCTCTCACCTTGACCAACATTACAACCTTGAAAAGTCCATTTGGATTAAGTGTGAATACTCAACTTGAATGATCATATGTTAGGCGAAGGCATGCTCATAATGAAACAATGGAATCATGTTACATTACTCTAAAGTTTGATATGTGGAAAGATATCAACAATGGATGAAAAATGAGAAAAAAGAAAAAAAGATGAAAAAATGAAAAAAAAAAATAGAGAAAAAATGAGAAAATGAAAAAAGAAAAGATTCAAATTGAAAACCTGAAAAGGTGATTTGGGAAGAAAAAGATCTAGGTCAAATGGTTCACATTGATGGAAGATTAAAGATATCCGAAGATCCCTCAAAGATTGGGGTAAAGTTCATCAAGCTCAAAATGACTTCAACAGTAAATGGAATGAGTTTTTGAAAAAGAATCTTAGATTAATGTTGAAAATTGTCTGAATATTCATCATTTGGACATACCATTCATCCTAATGACATGTATCCAATTTATTTTCTTTTCCATTTGTTTTTTTACTAAAATAGATTTTCATTGATTATCTTTACCATAATTCATCTTGTGTTCTCTTATTGTTACATCCTTACAATAAATCAAGAAAATATATGAGTGCATTATATTTGTCAAGAATTGAAATGATGATGAATGAATGACAATGTGTATAAAAAAATCTTGCATTCTTTTAAAGAAAAATCTAAGATGATGGTGGTAACAAAATGAAAAAATGGTAGAAACCTAAAGAAGATGATTTGGAAAGATATATGATGTGACCAAACGGAGAATATGAGGATGGATTGGACAATAAAATGAAGATGAGGCAAATCTTGAAAAATGGTATAACCAAGTGATGAGTACAAGGATGAATTGGTCGATACGACTTGTAAGTTATGATTGAATGATGAAAATAACCAGTGGATAAAGTTTGTTTTAGAATGGTTAATGCTGAGACATCTATGAGTAATGACCTAGTGATGGTGGATGAAACTTGTTCTGAAATTTGTTAGTGCTGAAAAGTCCATGAATGGTGGTCAAGTGATGATCGATTTATGAAACTTGTTTCAAAGTATTGAGAAACTAAACAAATGGTGGAGTTTTGAGAGTCATATTACCACAATTATTTAGAATTTGGTGACATAGACGTCAGCATTACATGCATCATGGTGGCATTATACATACACATAAACTTTGTTTGGACATGCATGGCACTATGAGAATCTAGGTTGTTGCATTTGCATCATTAATAAGGCATTTGCATTTTTGGTTATAACATTCATTCATGCAAAATTTTTAGTCACTTGAAAAATAATTTGTAAATATTTTGATTTTTTGAGAACTCAAATGAGAATCTTTGAGCTTCAAAATGAGAATCTTTGAGGAGTGAAACCCTAAAGTTCATCAAATGTGAATCTTTGAACAAATGAAAAGTTTTGAACTTTTGGATGTAAATTTACAAAATACAAAGCTTCAACCTTTTGGATATAAACTTCTAATGTTTTAAATGAGAGCCTTTGAACTTAGATGTGAAACTTAGTTTTATTGCATGTGAGCCTTTGAACTCAAATGAAAAGCTTGGAATTTTTGGATGTGAATTTTCAAAATTCAAATAAAAAGCTTTAGATTTTTGGATATGAATTCCAAGTTTGCCAAATGAGAACCTTTGAAAAGTCTTGAACTTTTGGATGTGAGCTTCCAAAATTCAAACGAGGATCTTTGATGCGAGTCTTGCAAGTTGCAAATGCAAATCTTGAGATCTTGCAAATTTGAATGAAACTGAAATTTTGAGAATCAAATTTTAGTAAATTCTTACGAAGTTGGAAGGTTCTTGCGAATCTAAACCTTTGAATGTTGAACTCAAATTGTGAATCTTTGAGTTCCCATTACAAAATTCCTTCAATCACGATTTATAACTCCTTTGAACATGACTGTTAAGGAGCAATTTATTTTTCAAAGTTTCGTTGCCTCTGTTTAGAAAAGCAATTTACTTTTCAAAGTCGTGGTGCCTCTGTTTAGAGGAGTAATTTATTTTTCAAAGTCGTGGTTGCCTCTATTTAGAGGAGCAACTTACTTTTCAAAGTCGTTGAGCCTCTGATTAGAGGAGCCGTTTATTTTTCAAAGTCGTTGAGCCTCTGATTAGAGGAGTTTTGTTTATTTTTCAAAGTCGTTGAGTCTTTGATTAGAGGAGCTTTATTCATTTTCAAAGTCGTTAAGCCTCTGATTAGAGGAGCAATGTTTATGTTTTTCAAAGTCGTTGAACCTCTGCTCAGAGGAGTTTTGATCAAATCTTTAATACAAAAAAAATAAAAAAAAGGGATCGAGTTGAGTTTTGAATGGGTGTCTACGTCTTTGCGCAATTTTTGTTTCACAGAAAATGTGCAAAGATGAGCAGCTGTAGACACCCAATTTGGTCCGGGCTCGGATCAATTGGGCATGGTTCAAATGAGTAGGCCCATTTCATTTTGTATTTTTGTATTTCTTATTTTTTTTACTTTATTTTATATTTTATGTATTTATTATTCGTTTATTTATTATTACTATTTATTAATATATATTTATTTTATTTTATTATTTTTATTATTTATCTGTTGATATATATATGTTTTATTATTTATCTATTTATATATTATTATTATTTGTCTATTTATATATATTATTATTTATCTATTAATTAATATATTATCCTTATTATTATCTTTTTATTTTATTATTTTATTATTTTCCTTCTCTTCTTTTTTTTACCTGATTGGAGCTGGATTAGGATAGAAATTTGAGTGCGGGATTCAATCAGAATCCAGATTGGATTCAAAGACTGAATCCCAATCCAAAAGGGAATAGGGATTGATCAGAAACTCTTCTGATCAATCCCTATAAATAGATCCACGGATCAAAGGACTGGGACACAGAGAAAGAAAGGTAGACGGAGAAGAAACAGAAGCGAAAAAAGGGTTTGGGTGCGTTAGAACAGCTTTAAGAATCGGTGAGAATTTTATAGATTTTTTTGGTGAATTTTTTTTTGGGAATTTTTGAAAAATTTTCAGATTTCGATTGAATTTTTTGGTAATGTTTGAATTTTTCAATGATTTTTTCGGTCAAGTTTGAATTTTTCGGCCAACTTTTCAGTTTTTGGTAACTTTTTCAGAAACCAATCAGTTTTTCGACGAACTTCTGACGAAAAACTCAAATTCTGACGAAAATTTTCAGAATCCGGTGAGAATTTCACTGGAGTTCTTGGCGATTTAGAGAGAAAAAAGAGGAAAAGAAAGGAACAGAGAGGGAAAACTCGGTCTGCTGAAAAAATGAATGAATTAACCTTTTATACTCGCTGAAAACGACGTCGTTTTGGCGTTACTGTGCCTATAAGATCCGCGCATTTTGAAATCGGGTGACCCGACCCGAGCGTTGACTCGCTTTCGACCCGCGTTTAACCCGAGTGCGAGCCGTTTCCCGAGTAGAGCCGAGCCGAGCCGTTCCAGGTTTTTTTTTCATTTTATTTTTTTTATATTTTTATTATTATTATTAGATTAGATTTGTTTAATATTCTTTTATTTTTGTCTTTATTTTATTTTTATTTTACTTTATTTTATTTTTATTTTTACTTTTATTTTGTTTTATTATTTTATTTTCTTTAAATAAAATCCAAAAAAAATATTTTTGGGAAAAAGTTGAAAGTATCAATTTTCCTTAAAAATAAATTTCCAAAAAAATGTTTTAAGGAAAAGTTGAAAGTATCAATTTTTCTTAAAAATAAATTTTCAAAAAAAGGTTTTTTTTTTTAAGAAAAAATTGAAAGTATCAATTTTTCTTAAAAATAAATTCTCAAGAAAGGTTTTTTTTTTTTAGGAAAAGTTGAAAGTATCAATTTTCCTCGAAATTAAAATTTCAAAAAAAAATATTTTAGGGAAAAGTTGAAAGTATCAATTTTCTCTTGTACAGAAGCAATCATTTTTTTTATTTGTTTTGAATTTTCTTTAATGTTAAATAATCCGACGATGGAGCTTCTGTAAGTGAAACAGTAGTTTTCTTGCATAGTCTTGAGGTGAGAAGATTTTTTCAATTTTTTGCTAAAAGTATTAGAGTCAATTGAGAATAATTTTCAATAACTAATTACTTGATAAATTTTTAAGGCTTATTGGATAACACAAAATTAAGCTGGTATCATCTTTTGATGGGCGTTGTGAGGGTGCTGTAACCTTTCTCACACGTAATCGAACTCCCGAACCCTGTTCTGGTTAGTAGACCCAAACATATTCTTTTAGGGACCTTTAAACTTAAGTGTTCCCTAAAAAGATAGATTCCTTAGGTGGTCAATCGCACCTAGATAAAAACGATTAGTGGTGACTTTTTAAGTCCATGTCTAGCGATAGATTCTCGGATCTAGACGTTATAACAAGTAATATAATATATATATATATATATATATGATTTTGCAAAATGTTGATGTCCAAATTATGAAAATTTTAAAATTAGGTTACCAAAAATATTTTTTTGAAAATTAAATGACAAAAAAAATATTTTGTCTTTATATTTTTAATATCTCATTTTTTTTTTCAAAATTTATAATATCATGTGAATAATGTTACGTGACATGTCAAATATCGTGACAATATCGCATGGTGCTTGACATGTGACATGACATTGTCATATCAGGTGCTTGACATGTGACATGACATTGTCATATCAACATGACCTTATAAACTAATTAATGATAAGAAAATTTTATAAATGTTATGTGATCAAATTATAAATTTTATAAACTAATTGTGACTTTTCATAGTTAGATGAGTAAAATAAAAAATCACCTCGAGTTGGATGACTAAACATGTAATCTACTCTTTTATCAGTATTTATTGTTTATTTCCATGTACAGGTTTGAAACCTCTTGCAAATATTTAGTTTAAAATTCTTTAAGAATGAAACCATTCACAAATCCGTCACTCTTTTTTAAGAGGCATTGGTTTTTTTTTTTTTGTCAAAAAATTGTTTCTTTTTTTTTTTTTTTGGTTTAGTCAAAAAATTGTTAATCACAAGTATATGAACATTTTTTATACTTGAAATTGTTGAAATTTGAATTATGATTGACAAGTCAAGCAACTGATTGATCACAAATATATGAGGATTTAACTTAGTAGTTTATCCATATATCTCTAGAAATGCCAATGTATAAAAATGTCAATATGTAGGGTATGAGGTGGATAAAGTATTCCTCATCTCCTTCTCCCGATTCTATCAACAAGTCATGCAACAAATTGACCTCAAATTTATTAGCATTTAACTTAGTGGTTTGTCCATGTATATCTAGAGATATCAATGGGTAAGATATGGAAATGGTATAGTATTCTCTATCTCTTTCTGTGAATTTTTATAATATACTCATTAATGTACTCATATCCAATGAGTATTTCAAATCTATTCTCATTCCCATCTCTGTGATATTTAATTGGTATAGATAATCTCTGTACCCATAATTAAAAAAAAAAAAATTTATTTTTTAAAATTTTTTTAATAAAATTTTCATCTTACACATTTATGTAATTTTTTTATGAATATATTAATATATATTTTAAATAAAAATATATTAGTTCTAATTAATCTAATATAATAATTTATATTATTTAATAAAAGAGTTATTTATAAATATATATATGTATAAAGTATAGGTACGAGTACAGGCTGGGTTTTATATTGCCTATCCCCATCCTTACACATTCTCATCCCCATCCCCACAATATAATATCCATTTTCACCTCCATCAAGATAAAAAGTCGAATTTCTCATTGGAGATGAGTAAACTTATCATCCTTATGTATCTCCACGCTAAAAGAATAGAATTTTTAAATCCACTTCTTAGAAAAAAAAAAATCTAACAACCTTACGGTTTATTAGTAAAGTGTTAAGTTTAAGTAATAAAGGTTTAATATCTATCAGCGTCAAATATCTTAATTGATGATTTAATGACAGTATCTTGGTATTTACTAGTAGCTTTCAACAACTACATTGCACTGATTTTGAGACAATTTTAATTACATTTAAGTAAAATGGCTTTGATCTGCAAAACGTCAAATTTATATGTGCAAATTGTGCTATGGACAGTTACTTTTCTAGCTCTGGAGTTAGTGGTCAAATTCCTGCAACCTTTGCTAATCTACAAAGCTTGACTATACTGTAAGATCTTTAAAACCTTTGTTTCTCTAAAAGTAGAGTAAAGTGAAATTATTTCATTACGGTGAATTAGTGCTAATAATAAAGATTGTTTATGTAATTTCAGGTGCGGATCAGATACCAAACTCACAGGCACAATCCCGGACTTCTTAGGGTTGTTAAAGCTAACTGAATTGTAAGATAATTTCGTTGTCTTCCCTTTTTTTTTAAAAAAAATTTTGAGGTTACAATCATAATAGTTATGCTCAACTATATAAATAATTAATTAATAAATTAAAACATAACTAAACAAATAATTCATGCATAATTAAACCTGAACTTAAGACATCAAAATTTTAGGATCTCTTATTTGCTAGGAAACCAATGCCTTAGCAATTACATGTACAAAAAAAATTATAATTATAATAAAAAATTATTAAAATAATCAACAAATCAAAGCATAACGGACAAATCCAATGTAAATTTAAACCATTCAAATATAGTGAAATTGAACTTAAAATCTAAAAATATCTTTTTCTTATCATTAAGACAAAGCCTTATTGATTATTTTTTAATTAATCTTAACAAATACTTACAGGAACCCTTTAATCCAAATATTTTTATGATGAATGATCTTGACTTGGAATCTACATATGAGTGCACTAAATTTAATTTATAAAACATCTTTGGCTCTTCTCTGTATTCTAAAAAAAATTACAATTATAATAGGCATTATATCATATATATATATATATATATAATCAATAAATAATCAAATTAAACAACTGGAATCAACGAATAAACCATCATATAGATGATATATATAATTATATATATATATATAATTGGACTGAATCCCTGTTAATAAGAATTAAACTTAATATCAAAATATTCTAAAATCTTTTCCTTATCACTAAAATAAAAGCTCATGTGTCTAAAGTTGGGAGACACAAACCAGACAAAACGAGATTGATTATAAAATGGTAAAAGAGTGAAAAAAAGGTCTGAACTAAAATTTTCAAATCACCCAAGCTCCTATCAATTTTATGCAATCAATTAAACTTAAAAATATCTATTTTCATCGAATGAGCTCTTTTTAGAAGAAAAATGATTAATTGTTATCGTCCAATCAATGGTGTAATTGGATTAAAATAAATGTTTAAAGGTTAAACTAACTTGAAATGAAAGATTCAAAACTTGATTAATTACAAAAAAATCAATGATTTAATTAGTTGTTGAATTTTTATTTAGGAGCTTTCTAGACCCTTATGCCTTGTTAATTCATACACTAACCTAATAATTCGTCTCAGCCAGATTTTGCACCAAGCTTTTTTCCAACTATCTAGCATTACCCTTTAATATAAGTGTTCTTCTAACTACATTTCAGGAAGCTCCAAGGAAGCTCTTTTGAAGGTCCAATACCATCTTCATTTTCCAGATTAAGCTCTATGCAAGATCTGTAAGTCTTTACGCCTTTTTTTTTTTTTTTTGGATATAGAAATGGAATTTTTGTTTACCCAAAAGATAGCAGGTAAAACTGTTACATCAAAATACAATGTTCAGCTATCTATAACTATTAAAAACATGAAAGAATCCCAGTACAATTCAAACTGAACTGTTTACGGTCAGTAACCAATCCTCTAATTATGGCAAATAGCGTCATTCCTTGCTCTCCAGTCTCGACCTTATGATGGGTGTTATCCGGTATCTGACAGCATCAATGATACAATTGAATAATCCTTCCACATCCCGAGCCTGAATCCCATGTATTATTTCCTTATTACAGTTGAATGACATCCAGATAAATTTGATCCTGAGTAGTTTACTTCTTACCTTCAGAATCATATAGAATTTTAATGCTGCTACAAGCTTCTTTTTCCTAAACAACTTTATGAAAATAACCTGTGTTTTGATCTCTCTCTTTAATCCACTGAATCCTGGATTTCTTCCTATAAAAGCTTTCTTCAGTAGCATTCAGAAAACACTGGAACAAACTCAGCGGAGACCTTGTCTTCAGCAAGCAAATCAGAATTGATAGTGAGGACATTTTATTCGTCTGGAGAGCAGATAACTCCAGCTTTTCTCTTGAAATCTCATAGAAATGTGACTAAAATGCTTCCTGTTCAACATCAGTTCTATAATTTCTCCTTCAATGCTACATATCCTTGTATATCGAATGAATTGTCATGATTACAATGCTAACCTTATTTTTACAATATTGTGAAACAAAGGAGAATCAGCGATTTAAGCAATGGGGATTCTACACTGGAGTTTCTTAACGGATTGAAGTCTTTGACAAAATTGTAAGATCAACCTTTTTAATTCCATTTATTTTCACCTATGTCTTCATTTTCTTTATGTACAAGTACATTTCCTCAGCTATAGGAAATCTATAGTACTACATATATTGCGATCCATAGTCCTTTTTATTTATTTATTATTATTATTATTATTTTTGCCACTCACTGTCCATTTTAACCTGTAGATACCTTATATACAACAAATTGATTTACAAATTTTGCAGGGTGTTAAGGAACAATAATATATCGGATTCTATACCGGCCAGTATTGGTGGAATCCAAAATCTATTATTCTTGTAAGTGAAAATATAAGTGATTCTTCATATGCCCTATAAGATCAGTAGAAATGCAAATGATAGGTTGAATTTTTTTTAATTAATTAATAAACAGACACAGTAATACATATAAATAATCCGGTTCCTTGTGTTTATAGTTTTTGAGGTAAGGTCCAAATTTGTAACTCTATTTAGATTAGAAGTGTTCAAGAGCTGAGTCTATTTGTGCTTTTGTGCTAGATTTTGACCGACACTTCTAAAATCTAAATCTAAAATGGTCTAAATCCATATATTTATTATAGATTATTAAAAATATTGTAATAAATATTTAATTATTATTAAATATATTTTAAAACTAAAATTAAGTACAAAAAGTTATTTATTATTATTTAAATGTCTTGAGCTTAAAAATTTTCCCTAAAGCCCTAGCCAAGGGGAATATATTTTCGAAATAATCACAATGGTAGTCAAAGAATATTTTTTCAAATATTCTACAAAAGTTTTTATTAATGTTATTAATAAATATATTTTAAAACTAAAATTAAGTACAAAAAATTATTTATTATTATTTAAATGTCTTGAGCTCAAAAATTTTCCCTAAAGCCCTAGCCAAGGGGAATATATTTTCGAAATATTTCAAAATAATCACAATGGTAGTCAAAGAATATTTTTTCAAATATTCTACAAAAGTTTTTATTAATGTTAACCTATGATATATTTTTACTAAAATTAAATTACAATATTAAAATTATACTCAAGGGGAATATGAATGAAAATTAAGCTCCAGAAAATTTTTTTTGAAGAACTTGTGAATCAATGATGTAAATGCATATCTTCCATCAAACACTTCGATCAAGCCAAAACTTGAGCTACTCTTTTTCTCCAAACCCCGAATAAAATTAATGTTAGGTGGCTATATCCGATTTATCATGGTCGGACTGATATACCAAATTCCTTTCCTTAGCAAGGAATTTGAATGAAAGCACTGTTATATCTCCAACTATAGGTGCATAAAGTTTAATTTAAAGGTACTTGTGGATATTAATATCACAACTTATACTATGATTATTTGATTTTTTTTCTAAACTCATTTTAGGGATTTAAGCTTCAACAATTTGAGGGGCGAAATTCCAGATGTTCTTTTCAACATGAGTTCTCTCGAACACTTGTATAAATAATTTATAATCAATTGATACATGTTCATTCAAAATAGATTTGTTGCTTATATTTTGTCATTTTCATATGTGTAGATTTCTTGGAAATAATTTGTTAACTGGTGGCTTGCCTCCACAAAAGAGCTCTAACCTTAACAATATGTAAGTATATTTGTATTTTGTTTGTGCTTGAACTTAATTTTTTTTATCAAGTATAAATATTTAATTTTGCTAGAAACATTTTAATTCTCATTTATTTGTATTTTTTTTTTACTTAAAAATATTTCATTTGAGTTTATTTGAACATTTTAATATAATCAATTTTATATAAGTTCATAATTTAGACTTATTTAATGTTCGAGTTATATGCCTAAATTCGAAAGCTTGCTTAAATTTTAAGAGGGCTTGGACAAGAAATTAAAACCCATTAAATGAGTTTAAACATAATTTTTAGACCCGTTTAAATTTCAGGCCGAGTTATAGACAAAAAAATAAAAAGTCGAGCTTGGCCTGAATAAATTATATGTAATTAAAATATTATAATTATATAAGTGTATATATATATATACATGAATTTTTATTTTTTATTTTATTTTATTTTTATTATATAAATTAAGTTTAATAAGTGAGTTTAGGATTTATTTCTTCAATTTGGACCGAGTTTAGGAAAATTTTGAAACTCAAAATATTAGGTCAGGTCGAGTCTAGATAAGCATATAAAACTTTTAATACTAAGTATAGATCTGACCCAAATTCGGCCCGATCAATTAGCTCCTCTAGTTCATATAAGTTTATTTTTATTTGGATCCATCTTTCGAACCTAATTTATTTGGATTTATTATAGATTAAATCTCAATTCAATTAAAGATTTTGGATGATTTGGGCTTAGAAGCCCGAAATAAGCAAAAAGCCTTTAAGAGTTTTGTTTTTATGTTCACATAAAAAATGCAAAAAAATAATGAAATACAAAAAATAAAACAATAAAGTTAGAAATTAATAGAAAAATACTATAGTTTGGACTGTCATGGTACCTATCTTTTTTTTTTTTGTAAGAACCTTTCCTTTCAAATTACCACCCTATTCTTATCTCTTCATTTTTGTTCCTATTAAATTTCATCATATTCACCTCTAACACAATTTGAGCAAAGACCCATTAATCAAAATTTGCCAACAAGCTCAACATCCTAAAATAAACAGTCTTGTCAACTTTTTCTCCCACAAAAAAAAAAAGTTCTCAGCAACCATTGTTATCCCTTTGTAGCAAACTCCCAAAACCCTTAATTAAGTAAAGTAAAATTGTAGATTGATCCTCTTTTGGCTAAAAAGCCTTAAACAATTCATAAGCAAAAAGTGAATAGTCTCAAAAAACTATTGCTCTCACTAACACAACCAATTGAAACCCCAACACCTTCAATCATCACACACTAATTCATCTGAAACCACCATATACCCAAAGCCCATGGCCTCTACTATCAAACTAGCAACCCACTAAACTCGACACCTTTAGCCATTACACTTAAACCTACCCATGCACCTTTCACACTATGGGGCTTAAAAAAAAATTCACAAGCTAGCAAAAGATTTAAAATATATATATAAAAAAAATCATCTCTCTTGCCAGCCAAAACCACATTAGCCTCCTTTTACACCCACAGACCCTCAAACCACCCCCACCATGCATTACCTTATCATTGCCTAACCAAAAATAGAATAAAAACTATCCATATTTCTAATAGCAACCAGCCTCTTCCACATTGTAGCCTGCTAAGATACAAACCAATAAGTGTAGCACTAACACACAAACAATAGAGTAAGCCTAAAACAAAAATAAGAACACATAAATATATTTGTTTCGGCTTAATCCAAAATGGCCTACTCTAAACCTAATCTACTAACGAATAGATCTTTACAATTGTGAGACTTTTAGAATGAAAAAGTCATTAAAAACTCATTCAAAACTTAACCTAAAACCCAATTACACCATTTTAATACCCTACTCACTTAGCTATTCTATTGGTGTTTAACTATTTGAGATTACATAACTAAAACCAAAGCTTATTATTTATAAGGGTGCAACCCCCTTATACCTTTACTAAATTTTAGATATAAGATAGAATACAAACTCTTAACTCTTATAACTTTATTTAACTTTCAATGTGGGATTAAGAAATTCAAGGTAAACCTCAATAAATCATCCATTCACTTGAATCTTCAAACATTTCAATAGTATCTATAAAACTGACACACTTATCTTTCTTCTTTTCCTTTGTCGTAGGAATTTCAACAACTAAACCTCCATCAAGTATGTACAAGTGATTTTTGATCTTACTCTCTTATAGAATCACACTACCATTTTTATACATTTTGCATTAATCATTTCATCCATAGTATGTATATCCACGAGAAGCTAACTAACCCAAAGCAATTAAATTATAACTATAACTTGATACATACCTTATCTGATGAAAAGTCCTAAAAACGCGATTGTGAGACCTAAGGCGAACATTCTTAGTACCTTGAATCTGTACTTTTTTATTATTGGTAACCACAATATCCTCATACTTTTCATTATCTTCCAACTTCATAAAGTAACTCTTATAATTGTAGACATTGGATAATAGTAATTGAATCTAAAACTCAACCTCTATCAACTTTTAAGGTTTGAGTCTCATTCACACAAGTTATCAAAATGAGACCATCATTAAACACAGTAGTTGTAATGTCACTATTTTTTTCATCTAACTTTTTCTTATCATTCAGTCTTTTGAAAGCAACCATATCCCTTATTAGCTTCTTGCAACACATTTGGATATGTCTTTCATTACCACAGTAATAATATTCTATATTACTGTAATCTTTATCTCTTGACTTGGTTGTCCCTCTTAATCCATTAACCTTCTTCTAAGTCCTTCCACGATCAGAATCCTATACAGTTAGTACACTCCCTCTAGTTGATGAGTTCTTTGTTCTTTTAAACTTTTTTGCTCTCACGTAATCGAATAGTCACATCATCCAATTTTAAAGTAGACTTACTTATCAAGAAAGTTTAAACTAGAGGTCTATAGGACTTGGGCAAAGATAACAACAAAATTAAAAATTTTTCTTCATCTTCTAACTCATCAATAAAAATATCTGACAATTGAGAAACTAACTTATTAAAATCATTCAGGTGATTATGAAGACTCATTCCTTTTTTCTCTTTGAAAAATACAAATCCATCTTCAAACATAATTTATTAGTCAATGATTTCAATGGTAAATATCCTCAAGCTTATCCTACAAACTCTTCGAAATACTCTCAATCAATACACTATACTTTCTCTCTAGGATTAAGGCTAATATAATAGTACTAATAGCTTTCTTTTGAAGTTTATTCTAATTATTGTTAGTCATTCCCTCAAGCTTACTACTCTCAAATGTTTGATCTAACATTTGTTATACTAACAGATCTTGAATCATAAGTTAAAACATAAAATTACTCTTTGCATCAAATAAAAGAATTTTAAACATAGGCATATTAGACATATCTTCAAACATTTTAAAATATTCACACCGTCTTCTTGAGCTCTTGGGCTTGCATTTTCTTTCCATATCTTGAACTTTACTCTAATACCACTTGTTAGGAAATAAACTAATCGTGCAGCACCAACACACACAGACAATAAGTAAGCCTAAAATAAAAATAAAAACACACAAATATATTTGTTTCGGCCTAACCCAAAATGGTCTACTTCAAATCTAATTTACTAACAAATAAATTTTTACAATTGTGAGACTCTTGGAATAAGAAAAGTCATCAAAAACTCTTTACTTAAAACTTAAACTAAAATCCAATTACACCATTTTAATAGCTTACTCACTTAGCTATTTTCTTGGTGTCTAATTATTTAAGATTACACAATTAAAACTAAAATATCTTATTTATAAGGGTGAAACCCTTTATACATTTACAAAACTCCCAATGTGAGATATAAAATAAACTCTAAACTTTTATTACTTGACTCAACTTTTGATATGGGATTAAGAAATTTAAGACAAACTTCAACACAACCACCATTGAAACCCCATTTGAAAAACCATAAATTAGAAAAAAAATAAACTCACACACACAAAAAAAGGAAGAGATAGTTGTATTCTCTAGAGAAACTACAGTAAAAAAAAAAAAAAAACAAAGCAACTCAAAATCCAAAAAAAAAAAAGGTTCAAGTTTAGGTAGTTCTTGTAGGGTGCCTTTTAGGTATTGGGTTCATCTTAGTTTAGAAAAAGGAAAAGGGTAAGGAATGGCAGTAGTGGTAAGTGATGGGATTGACAGCGACAATAGTAAAGATATTTCGAGTTTCATGGTTTCTGTTATACTAATTTTTAGAGCTTGATTTTTGAAGAAAAAGAAGGTTAAAGGCATAAGGATGGCAATGGATAGTAAATAAATGACTATCTATCATTATTTGATCTATTTATGTCAAATTTGAATGGTTATAAATGGATCATTAATGGATTCGGATAAGAGACTTACTATCCATGACGGATTCGAAGCAGATATAGATATTTCGAGTTTCATGATTTCTGTTATACTAATTTTTAAAGCTTGATTTTTGAAGAAAAAGAAGGTTAAAGGCATAAGGATGGCAATGGATAGTAAATAAATGAATATCCATCATTATCTGATCTATTTATGTCAAATTTGAATAGTTATAAATGGATCATTAATGGATTCGGATAAGAGACTTACTATCCATGACGAATTTGAAGCAGATATAGATAGTATTCCTTAAATATTCAATATTTGAATCTATTTAAATTTTAATAAATAGTAATAAATATCCAAATATGAATTCGAATCTATTACCTATTTACATATATAAAATATATAAAATTTTGTGCTTATAGAAGGTTTCGAATCTTAAAAAATAACTTTTATTTATTATTAATTAAGAATGAACTTGAATTTTAAATTAAATTCTTGTTTATTTTATATTTTGATAAAAAAATTAAAATAAACGAATATTTTAACGAATTTGGATATTTAAATAGATAGTACTCATTGAAATGGATTCGAATTTGGATAATGATTTTGAATTTAAACAGATGTTTAAATGAATTTGAATATTATAAATATTAAATTGATTCTGATACAGATATCTTAGATATAATGGATATCTGCTCCATTATCATCCTTATAAGGGTAAAAAAAGAAAATAGTTTGGGACGGGTTGGTGTTTGGAGTGATGAATGAGGGTTTTTTTGTGTTTAAAGCTTGACAGTCATAACTTGTAGATCAGATCTAGAAAAATCTAGAAAAATTTTGAAAAATCTAAGTTGAGAAAGAGAAAGAAGATGAAAAAAAGAATTAGGGGATAAATTTTGAAGGAATTTCGATATCGATCATTGTTGGCGGACGATAGCCAAGACAATGGCTGATGACCGGAATCTAGGTTTTAAGGGCAGACTGTTTGATATTTTTGAGAGATTAGGAAATGTTTTTTCTGGGGACGATGAAATAAGTTGAAAAAAAAGTTTGATTTTTATAATTGTTCCAAAAAGGGAAAGAAAAGAATTATGATGACCCAACCCAACTCATGGACTATGACTAGCAATCCGGACCATCTATTTGGCCTAGCAGCCTTATCCCTAGGGCTTAGTAGATTCCTTGTTTTTGGCTTCAGCGATAAGATTTTGTTGAGTATAATTTCTTTGATGCAATCATTTTATTATTTGTGCATTTATTTATTTATTCCTTTTTTGCATGCATGCTTTGATAAAAAGATATTTGTGAAAATAAAAATTGTGAATGTTTGGATTGATATTACAATGTTTTTTCTTCTTATTATGAAATATTTGCAAATGGAGAGATATTTTTAGAAATAACAAATAAGATAAAATTTTTAAATAAAAATTACTTTAGAAATTCTATCTCAATATTGGAAGGAATTTAAATGATTTCTTTTTACCAAGGAATATCATTTTTGTTTTAAAGAATTATTATGAAAAATTTTCAAATAAGGATCAATTTTCCTAAATTTTTATTAGATATTGGAAAATTAAAAAAAAAAATTCAACACCAAAGATTTTAATTTTATTTCAAAAAATTTTATTAAATAATAATAGATAAAAAAATGAAAGAATCGAAAAACTAGAATGGAATTGATGATTTGCATTATGTCATTAAGTTTTATGTGCCCCATTTATAGTGCATCATATACATTATACTTGTTGGTAATAGAAGTGAAATGGTAAAAATAAAAATTAAAAAAATGAGTTTTAAAAATAAAAAACTGCTATTCCTAAATAAAAATAATTTTTAAGACTCTGTCTAAATATTAAAGGGATTCTTAATAATTATTTTTTATAAAGAAATTTTATATTAGATTTTAAGGGTTATTATAAAATTTTCAAGTGAAAAAATACTTTTTGAAATTTCACCTAAATATTGAAGAATTCAAAAAAAGTTTTAGAAACTAAAGATTTTCATGTTATTCCTAAATAAAATGTTTTTAAATGATTTTGCAAGAATTATTTTAAAATTAAAATTAAGATTATTTTTATAAAAGAAAAAAGATAATATATAATTAATTGACACTGTTTTTAAAAACAAGCGTTATAAAAGCATTAATTCTTTTTTATGCGTAAGTGTATTCTCGAATCCAAATTTATTTTCACAAACCATATAATTATCTTTTTAATAAATTTTTTTGCATAATCTATTACACTTTGTCCAAAATAATTGCTAATGACTCCCCTTGTGTTTTAAAAATCGTTTAAGCAATTAAGTTCTCATACGAAATCATTATGACATTAAGTGGCAAAGAATTTTTAGATTTTGCTCGGTATATATTTTCTCTAAATTAGTAAAGTAGGTTTATCCACATCGAATTCAGTGAATTTATGAAAAATTATCTTCTATATAAGTATGGATCTGTTTATCAGATGTAAATTTTAAGGATAAACCATGCATAGCCCTTGACTTACAAAAGAGGAAAATTTTGTCTAACGAAGCTATAAATTCTCTATCAATCACTATATTTTATCTTTGGTAAGTGTAAATATCCATTTTATTATAAACCTTTTTATAACTTATTGTTTTCATCCTTCTATTCTTTCAGAGATGTGTCATACAATAATTTATCAGGAAGCCTTCCTTCCTGGGTCACTCAAGAAAATTTACAGCTGTATGTTCAAACTCTTTCTTCTCTATCATATGAAATTTTCTATCAAACTTTCCGAGCCTTACACTCAGGGGCATTTATCAAGATTATTTTATTCTTTATGTAATTTTTGCTTGTAATTATTATATATCACATTCTATTTCAATGCAGTTGAAATTAAATCAATAAAATCCTATCATATAACCTTCTTGAGGTGCTATGTGCAGAAATTTGGTGGCCAATTACTTTGCAATACAAGGATCAAACAAAAGGTTATCATTTACTAAACTATCTATTTTCCAACAAATGGTGTATTTTACATAAATACCAAGTAAAGGCATTTGTTGTGTTGAGGTACAGGAGTACTCTTGGTATGATTAAGACAATTAAAAATGGACTGCTATTCTATACACAGTTGTTTCCTGAAATTTTTGAACTCCACTCGAAAGTGTTGTCAAGTTAAAGTAAAGTTTAATTGAACTTTTATATGTCAAAATTTTGATTTGAAGGTTCAAATTTTAACCTTTAAAAAATGTGATCTTATTATTAGTTTGATCATTATGTTTGGGTTCATGCTAAATTGCTATCCTTTTCTATGATCTTTCCTATTAGCGGTTTGAACTGCCTTCAACGGAACTTCCCATGCAACCGAGGCTCAGGAATATATAAGTTTAATAGTATTCCTTTCTTAATTAACATAATGCTCCCACTTTTTTTATATTGTCTAATAATCTCATCATCTGACTTCATTTTTCCTTTTTGGGTCTATTCGTCTATGTGAAATTCCTCTCTATTTTTTTTTAATGAAAATTTATTGACTAGATTAAGAATCTAAGCCTACCTTCTTATCATTTCTACCTTTGATAATTAAATCAGATTACTCTTCAGCCTGTCCATTGATAGGTTTTTAATTTCTTTTGTTGATACACACAGACAGTGACTTTGCCATTAACTGCGGCGGTCCACAGATTAACTCTTCTAGTGGCATTGAGTTTGACAGTGATGAGAATCCGCTTGGTTCTGCTTCATATTTTGTGTCAGATTCAAATAGGTGGGCTGTTAGCAATGTTGGATCCTTTTTGGGTGGCAATAATCTTCAGTATATCAGTTCAACATCAATGGATATAAAATATACTTTGGACACAAAACTGATGCAGACAGATAGAATCTCTGCTGGATCACTAAGATACTATGGATTAGGCCTTGAGAATGGAAACTACAATGTTGAACTCTTCTTTGTGGAAACAGCTTTTCAACCATATCCGTCATGGACAGATTTAGGGAGGCGAGTTTTCGATATCTATATTCAGGTGTTAATCTGCATCCAAAAGCACAATTCAACTACTTATTTAGTCATTTGAAACTTTAAGGTGTTAAGTTATTATACATGCTTTTAATTTAACTGCAGGGAGATCTTCGGGTAAAGGATTTTGATATTCGAAAGGAAGCAAATGGGGCCTTATTCCAAACAGTTAGAAAACAATTCATGGCCAAGGTATCCGAAAACTACCTTGAAATTCATTTGTTTTGGGCTGGAAAGGGGACTTGTTGCATGCCTGTTCGAGGTACATATGGACCTTCTGTATCAGCAATTAGTGCCTACTCCAGGTAACATGATTGAGTGCAATTTGAGAGTTGAAAATCAAGGAGTCCATTAATTATGCAGAACATATTTGTTGATTATGAAGATTCTAAATTTCTTTGCAGATTTCATTCCCACATTTAGAAGGCTCAAGTCTCCGAATCGTAAGAAGACAAGGCTGATCATTGTGATTACTGTTCTTGCTGTTACTGTAACCTGTCTGTCAGTTCTGGCAGTTATTTATATTTCCGGAAGAGGATCAGAAACATGGCAAATACCATCAAACATGAAGATCTGATCGATATGGACGCTATGCGCCAGTCATTTACTTATGCTGAACTAAAAACCGCTACTGATGATTTCAGTCCATCAAATAAACTAGGACAGGGAGGATTTGGACCTGTTTATAAGGTAAGCCATCGTTCTAACCAAACCAACCGGGGGCAAACAATGTTTTCAACTTTCAGTTGACTGAAAATAAAATTACTGTCACATCTTTATTTTATGTTGTTTTTATTATCAATTAAAATTTTGTACTTAATATACAGGGGGTTCTTGGAGATGGAAGGGTTGTTGCTATCAAAAAATTGTCTGCAACATCCCACCAAGGGAGAGATCAGTTTGCAGCAGAAGTTGCAACGATATCTGCTGTTCAACATCGTAATCTTGTAAGGCTGTATGGGTGCTGCATTGAGGGAGATGAAAGACTCCTTGTTTATGAATATCTCATGAACGGCAGCCTTGATCAAGCATTGTTCGGTATGCGAAATGACTTATTGCTATTTGCACCAGTAAATTTAATTAATCTTAGACCTGGGGAATTTTTTTTAAAGTTATATTGAAGGTATATAACTCTGTTCCAAAAAGCAGAACGAATCATAATTCTATATGAAATAGATACTGTCAAATTTGATCCTCGGCATTGACATAAAACAGGAAAGAGAGAGTTGGATTTGAATTGGCCAGTACGATTTAACATATGCTTAGGAGTTGCAAAGGGTCTAGCTTATCTTCATGAGGATTCCTCCATCAGAATAGTGCACAGAGATGTCAAGGCCGGTAACATTCTGCTTGACTTTGATCTCAACCCCAAAATTTCGGATTTTGGTTTGGCCAAACTCTATGATTGCGATGCGTCCCATATTAGCACCCGAGTTGCGGGAACAATGTAAGATCGATGCTCTTGAACCTAAAATATGTACAATTCGATAGTTGCTTCTAGGGCTGTAAAGAATTCAAATATGAACAAACTTAGCTATGGTTATGATCTGTCTGTTTAACTAATGAATTTTGAAATTTTATTGGTAATCATTTATTAAGTTTATTAAATGATTATAAACTAACAGAAACCAAATATATTTATGAACTGTTACTCAAGCGTTTGGTTCGTTTGCATCCTAGTTGCTTCTCCTTTTCTTCTTTCCTAGCTAGTATATATGCAGAGTTAACAATTGTTTTCTCTATTTTTAATGTAGTGGGTACCTTGCACCGGAGTATGCAATGCGAGGGCACCTAACAGAAAAAGCTGATGTGTTTAGCTTTGGTGTCGTAGCTCTAGAGATTGTTACCGGGAGGCCAAATAATAGTTGCAGCTCAGACGAAGATCAAATGTATATTCTTGAATGGGTATGCCTTGTGAATAAACCTTGCCCTTTTTAATTCATGATGATCATCATTCATACATATATGTACAGGTACTAATTTTACCGATTCTTGTGAAAACCTTTTTCTGCTCCTTGTTCTGCTCTCCTAAATTAGGCTTGGAACCTTCGCGAAAGCGACAGAGAAATGGAACTGGTAGACTCACGATCGAGTGATGAATTCGACTTGGAAGAAGTGAAGAGAGTTATTGCTGTGGCTTTGTTATGCACTCAATCGTCACCTTTGGCAAGGCCTCCAATGTCCAATGTTGTGAGAATGCTAATGGGAGATATTGAAGTAAGTCCTACAGCATCGAGGCCTGGATATTTAGCTGACTGGAAACTTGAAGATGTAACCAGTTTCATTAGTGGCAATTGTAGCAACAGCAACTTCATAACACCATCAACCGCTGCAATCGGTTCAGACTATCCATCAGTGTATGTCACTGAACCCAGACTGGCTGGGAACATTTAAATTATTTTACAAAAAAAAAAAGGTAAAAAAGAAAGACTACGATATGTATTTTATTAAAAGATATTACAGAATTTTTGTTTTTTAGTTTCAAATTATAGTCGAATCGGGTATGCCAGTTGCCAACAGTCCTATTTTGTGGCAATAAATGAACACGCAAAGGCGAATTTTATAACTTCTCTTCTTATTTATGGAGACCAATCAGGCTTAAAATGTTGTATTTTTTATATTTTGTGGGATTTTGCTCACCAAATATACCAAATATATTTTCTGAGTACGTTGAAATTAACGAAATTAACTGTTCCCTACCTTGTTTAATTAATATACAGATTATAATGATGCTCACTTATAAATGCAGTAGATAAAAGTTTTGCATATGAATATTTGATTTAATGATTAGTTAATATATCCCTTAAAAAAGAATAGGGCTGTTCCCCTCGTCCCAAAAACCAAAAGTAGATGTAGGCCTTTCAAATGATTATGATACATTTTATGGACTAGGCATTATTTAGATTACAATGTAAAATCAGCACGTTAATGCTATGGGAAGGAATTTCTATCAAACGAACTTATAATGAGTTACAATGGTTTTAGAATAATCTGACCCAAAGGGGTTTAAGAGGAGAATGAGGGGAGATTTTGGGTAACATTTTTTACGATTTCGGCTCTGGTAACCATAATTATTGGCGCTCTGATTTCCTTTTTGGTTTTTATTAATGTGGAATGAAATTCTTTTATCTTTTAAAAAGAACATATAACTAGTAAAACAAAATTATGCATCGATTAATAAAAATAAATCATATATTTATATTATAACATACATAATTATCAAATAAGATTTATTGATATAAATATTTATGTGAACAATTTTTCTATAACATATGAGAAAATTCTTAAAATTTATCTTTATAATGACACATAAGATTTAAAGATATCTATCAAAAAATTATATTTAAAAAATTATCTAATTTTCCAAACTTTTCAAAATTCAATCTTATCTGATATATTAAATCCAAAATTCAAGTATAACTTTTAAAATTCAATAGTTTTCTGTTCAAACATATTGTCGTTTATTGACTTCTTTAACTTTTCTTCTATACACTATAGGGAATTAGGTCTTCAGTAGCATTTTTTTCACGTTTAACGACATTTATAAATGCGGCTAAAAGATTTATAGCATTTGTAAAAAATGTCGCTAAAAGTGTTAGCTATACCTACGTTGAAAAAACTAGTGACGTTTTCATATAAAACACCGCTAATTTAGTGGTGTTTGCTAACACAAATGTTGCTAAATTTATCAGCGTTTTTTATTTTTGATAAAAACGTCACTAAATGCAAAATTTAGCAATGTGCATAGCCAAAAACATCGTTAAATTAGAAAATTTATTTTTTTAATTTTCTTTTTATATTTGTTATTATAATTAAATAAAAAATGTTAATATATATATAAACAAACTTAAATTCGTAAATCGAATATTATAAATATTTAAATATCTAAATGCATAATTTGCTTTAATATGCATGTTACATAGTTTAATATATGCAATAACATTCAAATTATTTTAGTAAATTAATCAAAAATTTAAATTATATGAAATTGATGATTGCATAGACTTGAAATACTGCCATTTTATGAAGGATTTTTTTCACATTGATCATTAGCATACTCAAGATCCTACGAATTGTCAAGTAATACAAGTTTTAACACTTAATAATAAGCTATTTTTTATATTAAAAAATATAAATAGTTACTAAATATAATACTTGAGTTGGTAAACCACCTAGATTAGTTTTTAAAAATTGTTGTTGCACAAAATTGATATCAGTGTCAAATCGATTATGTAACTATTGAAACGTTGCACGCTCTTAGCCCATTCTAGCATGCTCTTCTTCAATTTTAACATGCTCAAGTTCTCTTTTTGCTTCCATTTACTCGAAACATTGTTGCATGGCTTGTAACCTATCTCTCAATATGGAGATCTCTTGCGAAGACTGACTTGTTGAAAATATAAATTACTAAAAGCTACATCTATAATAGCTAGATGGTGTTGAACCCAATCCAATGCCTCGAACCCGTCAATGTCTTTCTTTTCTAGCAACTTCTGTGAAAGTCTAATTTTTCAATTCTTGCATGTTGACAGAACCATCGGATGTTGCTTCAATCTTAGTGGTTATTTTCTCTTTCGCTTTCTCTTGTAAATTAATTATATAAAGCTATCAAGTTTAATAATTACTTGATAATATATTTAAATAGCAAATATTTACTTTCTATATAAAATGAATCTAATAAATTACCATAGTTTCTTATGTTTTGATATTCATGTAAGATCTATCTTTTTTGTGTGGGTTAGTCAAAAAAGTTTCACATGTCTAATTTTTTCACCCATCTCAATCCCCTACATAAAAACATATATTATTAAAGCTATCCAAACTGTTAAAATAGAATAATAACAATAAATTTGTATTTTTGCTTTTAATGGAACAAAAAGTCCTAAATAGACCCTAAATGATAATTTTTTCACACATATCAACTATGAAAACCAAATTCAATCATTTGGACAAGTTTAGTATGATGTATTTAAGCTATCAAAACTGTTAAAACAAAACAATAATAGCAAATTTTACATTTTTACCCTTTAACGGCACAAGGAGCCTTAAATAGACATAAATGGTAATTTTTTCACACATATCAACAGTGAAAACCAAATTCAATTATTTGAACAAGTTTTATATCATGTATTTAAGGTATCAAAATTGTTAAAATAAAATAATAACAGCAAATTGGTATTTTTGCCTTTTAACGGCATAAAAAAGCCCTAAACAGACATAAACAGTAACTTTTTCATACATATGAACCATGGAAATTAAGTTCAATTATTCGAACAAGTTTAGTATAATGTATTTAAGCTATCAAAACTATAAAAACAAAACAATAACAACAAATTTACATTTTTGCCTTTTAATGGCACAAAAGTCCTAAACAAACCCTAAATGATAATATTTTCACACACACCAACTGTGAAAACTAAGTTCAATCATTTGAACAAGTTTAATATCATGTAATGAAGCTATCAAAACTGTTCAAATAGGACAATAATAGCAAATTTGCATTTTTGCCTTTTAACAGCACAAAAAGTCCTAGACAAACGTACGCAGTAATTTTTTCACACATATCAATCGTGAAAACTAAGTTCAATAATTTAAACAACTTTAATATCATGTATTTAACCTACCTAAATGGTTAAAATAGAATAATAATGATAATAAATTTGTAATTTTACCTTTTAACAGCACAAAAAGACCTAAATAGACAATAAATGATAACTTTTTCAAACATTTGAATAAGTTTAATATCATAAACTTACTTTTTCTTTTTGCTTTCTTGAAAAGCTTTTTGATTCACTCGTGTGGCTATATTTCTGTTACTTTCTACTAGCAATCCCAATATTTTCTCTTTCCAATCATAAAAAATAATTATATATATAGTAAAAATACAAATATTACCAATTAAAATCATAAAACACATTTATTATTAAAAATAATATTAAAATTTATAAATTAGTACATCTAATTTTCTTGAAAACCAAAATCTAACTAATTGTTCATATTACCACCAATAACATTACAAGGTAGCTTTTCCATTATGGCCTCTACAGTACTATTTTGATCAAAATATTTTTTTTCAAATTATACTTATAGTCTTTCATTTCTTTCCCAATGACTTAAGCACAAATGAAGTAGATATTTCAAGTATAAATCTTGACTGTAGCAATACAAAAAAAAGCTATAATCAATAAACTAAATTTAAAATAATTAAATTTTTTATATGTAATTAATTACACTAACACCTCAATAAAGTTTAATGCATCAACCTTAACTTCTCCTGGAACTTTATGTCATGTTTCATAATGAATAGGCAATTTCATTCCATTACGGGCAATCATGCCTAGAAATCCAACCAACAGTTGAAACTTTTAACCAATTGGTTGCCTATCAAAATTTGCAAACACTACAATACGCTCGTTTGGAGGTAATGGAAACAATTCTTTTAAAGTTGTTTGGCCTTTGGATCTCCATTGCCCATTGTTATCAACTACAAAAAAAAATTAAAATTAATTACTAAGACTTTAATGATTATAATTGAAATCTAAATAAGAGGCTTATGATACCTGCATTCAAATTAGAAGTAGAATCAATTGGTGGGATACTATCTAAATTTGAACCTCTCGTATTGCTAGATCCAACATCAATTAAAGGGTGAGAAGTAACTAAGTTAGAATCGACAGTAGACAAATTCCCTTCAAAAGGATTTAGTCTATGGCTAAGATCAATAGGTATCGCAGATGGTTCTGAACTAATATCTCTTATATGTATTCCTTTTAATATACTACTTAGCATTGTAACTTAGCTACATCATAAAAGCGAATAAGTTAAAAGTTGAAATGATTTTTTATCCAAGATCTAAATCCTTGATCATCTTCTTTGAATCCTTATAAGATTCAATAATTTTTGCAAAAGAAAACATTTTTTTCTTAAACTCCAATAATAAAGTTAAAGAGTTTTTCGTTAATCCACATAAACATTTTAGGTGAAAAAGACACACATAGAAAGACAACTTTGAATGCTTAGATCTATCATAAAGTTCTTTATTCATATCCTCAAGCAACTTATAGAACTTTAAAGTTTCTCCACTAGGTTGTTGGTCACCTACACTTATCCCATGTTCACCAAATTCATTTCTTTCAATATTTGACTCATTAAATCTATCATTTTGAGGAGACAGATTATGAAAATGTTGGTTATGAATGTTGAAAGCATCTCGCAACATGCCTTCACTGTCATTTTGTCTAATAGGATCATGTTGGTGTTGGGGAACCCTTGAAGTTAAAGAAACTCTGATCGATAACCTTGATGGTACATACTCTCTATGAAAATACCAATTAACATATCTTGAAAGAAATCCAATACAAGTTAGATGTTTCAAAACAACTTCATGGATTTCCCAATCGATATTAGAACACTTCAAACATGGGCATAATATTATATTATCTTCATTTGAATTCTCAAATGCAAAATTAAAAAAATTTACCACTCTATCTCAAAACTTTTGACTTAATCTTGACTTTTGTATCCAACTCTTATTCATTTAGTACTTGCCACAATATCAAACCAAAGATATGTAATTAATTATACGAGAACGAACTCTAACATAATTAATTAGACTAACCCTAAATCCAAAAATAATAACAAGTCGATATCACCAAAAAGTTTTTTAAATTTTTTTGTATATTCTACATGATATAAAGAAATGAGTTGGCGCATCTATATCATTTATGTAACATGGCAAAATATGAAATGAAGAGAAAAAGAATATTCTCAAATATTGAAAAGAAAATATATGTTTAAACCGAACAATAATGGAATTTGGAATTTGAAAGACTAAACAAATACTTGTGAAGAGTATAAAGGTTGCACACACTTAGGCCTACCTCAAGTGATAAATACTTATAATTCTCTAAATCTAGATCAAGTTTCAAAGGGATCTCTTTATGATCATGTATATGTGATAAAAAGATAATGTTAGTGTGTTAATTAATTAATTAGTGTGCTAAGCTCAAAAATAATGTTATTGTTTATATATATATATATATATATATATATATCAAATTTCTAGCACTTTAACAACCAAATGAAAAATGTAGCCATTGAACAACCAAATGAGAGGGAAAACAATGTTAAAAAAGGTAGGATAGATTTTTCAATAGGTTTTCAAGAGGTAGGATATGATGGATGATAGATAAGTTGATTCTTAACATGGATGACAGATATTGAAATTGAATTTATGTTCCAAAATATTTGGAATCATGTCCAGATATGTAGGATGACTGCGTATGTACAATCCCAACAAATATATATTAATGTGAAGGCATGTTTCAGAGGCAATCAGAGAAGGATTTCATTTTTTACCACTAAGCTAACCTCTTTATTGGCTTAGGGCTTAATTGTCTATCTCTTCCTATAGTCCCTAATTGTGTTGTTGAGCTTTTTCAAATGATCATCTATATATGTATAGTATAGCATATTTCAAAGGCTAGCAACTACTAAAATTGAAAAATTAAACAGGCAATGGAGAGATTATAGATAAATTACCTTTTTCGTCTAACCATTGCTTAAAAAAAAATGATGTTTTGCATGTAGAACCCATAATCACATTATTCCAAATTGATCATCAAACAAAACCTTTATGTCTGCAAATTTGACATATCAATAGACAACAATTCTTCCCTACCACCAACACAAGTGTGCAAAAGATCTAAGAATGTTGTCATTAAGATAACAATTTTACTGCTACCTTATCAAAAAATCTAAGCAAAAAAAAAAAAAGTGCAGTGTGACCTTCAATTTTGCTTTAAATTCAGATACCTCAGCTTGTTAACATCTATCTCAATATTACTCTCAAGATCTATCTTTATTAATTTTCTACTTTATCTTTGCTATCAATCGCATGGAAAAAAAATATATTTATATAGTAATAATGTGAAGTGAAATCTATGACTCATGTGAGGAATATATATATATATATATATATATGTATAAATGCAGGTTTCACCATTGTTTTGCCCCCACTTTGAAGCTTCATCCAGCCAGGCTTCCCTTTCATTAATTTTATATTCATTCTTTGAATTTGGTCCTTGAATTTTACAGTCTACCATACTATGATTCAACAGTTATTGTATTCCATTTATGCATAAGCAAATTTACTTGAAAAAATGACAAGTTCCACCCTCCCTCTCTTCTAAAAAATAAAAAGAAACTAAAAATTATAACTAAAAAATTGAATGCAAAAAGCTTGATTGTCAATCTCATTGATCACATGTGTTTTCATGGATTAAAAAAAAAAGCACAATAACAACTATGTTGACTAATCAGATGAAATGCCACAACTTTCGACTATTACTAACATAGAAGGCCACAACTTTCAATTTTCATTGGATAATATACATCAAAAGATAATATATATAAATATACAAGTACTGAAATACATGACAAGGGCACAACATCAGCATTATTCTTCATCATCACTTGAATAAAGATTTAAATTAAACCAATGGTCACAAAAAATTAACAATATATTAATGTAATAATAGTTAAATAAAAACATACCATCATTTACAAAGTGAAAGCTAAAAAAGAAAAAAAAAGGTTAGAATCGTACCAATTGTGAGCAACTGATTGTCTTTGTATCTCTATCTTGGTCTAGTGTGGACTAGCTCCCTCCAACTATATAAGCCTTACGGCACCTTCTACGTCCACTTGGTTTTGGCTTCTTTCTTTCTTTCACTTTCTTGAATCTTTACCTTGATTATTGGGTTTGCCTATAATTCATATCTGTAGCATAACTTTCAACAGGATAGATTGATAGCAATTTTGATGTGAGGGTAGGCAAAATTTGGGAGAGGAAAGGGAAGACCTCTAGCAAAAAATCGAAAAAACAGGAAAGGAAAAGAAAGACTGTTTAGGGAAAAGAAAGGAAAGGAACAAGAAAATAAAAAGGTAAGGAAAATCGAGATTAGGTTTAATTTAGGGTAATTATTCGTAGCATTTTAGTGGCAAATGCCACTAAAATATAGCCTTTAATGGCGTTTATTAACAAAAATGCCACTAAATTTTAAATTGGAAAAAATTTTGTGACGTTTTATTATATATACGTCGTTAAATTTTAAATTTAGTAGTATTTTAAACTCCAAACGCCACTAAAATTTTTTAGTGGTGTTTATATAATAAATGCTGCTAACTTTATATTAACACATCAAATAGCGGTATTTAATGAAAAACACAACTAAAAAAATGCCACCAAATCTCCATTTTCTTGTAGTGATAGCTTTTTAATTATTTGACTTATCTTGGTAACTATTAATTATCTGTTTGAATATTTTTTGTGTCAATAATTGACAAATTTTTTACCTCCATCCCTCTTTTGATTTTAAATAAAAGATATTTTATCTCAATTTAAATTTACACATAACTCTTAATTTAAAATTACATCATTTATCTTAGAGGTCGTGGCATTATCATTAGAATTTCTTATTCAACTCTTAATTTAAAACTTTAGTATTAAATTAATTGCTGCTCCTAACATTTCTAATGCTTACACAATAAATGGACGGCCTGGTGATCTCTACCCATGCTTTCAAAACAATAAGTGATTACCAATACATATCTTCATGCACATACTTCATAATTTTTATATGTTAATTGATGTTTAATTTAATTATGAGGTTTCCCGTTATGTACAAGTTTAAAGTGGAGCAAGGGAAGCCCTATCTTTTATGTATTATCAATGCTGCACTCAACAACCAACTTTTATACAAGATAGCCAATCATAAGATGACAATCGTTGTCATTGATGCCAGCTACGCCAAGTCTTATGTCATTGATGTCGTGATTACCGGCCCTGGCCAAACAGTAAACATTCTACTAACCATCGTTCAGTCAGTTGGGTCGTATTACATGGCCGCAAGACCATATGCAAGCACAATTGATGTACAATATGAATTCCACAACATACACATTATTTTATTCATTTTTTTCCTTTTACAACACACATTTTCTAACAATTTGCATTTTTTTTCAAGGTTTTCATCAAGATTTCAGTTTAGTAAAAGTACGTCAATACCTTATTATGATTTACTTTTATCTTTCAACCTTATTGTTTTAATATTTTGTAGTATTTTGATCAATATCACAATTTAATAAAGGTTTGTCAATTCCACTTTTAATAATTCCACAACATGCATATTATTTTTTATTCAACTCTTTCTTAAGATATTTTATTACTTTTTACTTAAGGTATTTCAATACTTTTTTTATGAATTAATTTCCTCTTCCATTTATTCAATTCTTCATTCTTCTTCTTTTATTTTTATACCATTTCTTAAGATATATTAAAATTTAATAAAAAATAATCATTGCATTTTTTATAATTTAATTTACACTTTTTTATATTTTTAGCTCCAGAAAAAATGCAATCTTTGTGTGGACTCTATAAATATATATAAATTCATAGTCTTTGATGATGCATTGTATGAAAGTCTCATTTTTTTCTATGTTTTTTATTTGATCTTATAACATCATTTTTCTTGAAAAGTGTATGTGAATCATCAACAGCTGAATCTTAGCTTCTCTTTACAATCTTCATAGAAATTGAAAGAAAATAAACATGCAAGAAAATGAAGAAATGTTAGCAACATAATCAGCCTGAGAGCAACCACTCTAAGAATAACAAAAGAATCTCTAAAATAATAAAGAACAAGCTGAATTAATAATAAAGGATGTACATAATCAAAACATTTTTTCCTTATTTGATGTTGTTGTTGCAATGGTAATATTAGTAATTATTTTGTGTCTGGTTCTTCATAATTTAAAATATATATTTTCTCAATTTAAAACTACAAACATTTATTGAATTAAAATTAAACAAATATATCTTATCTATCACTTATGATTTATTAACAATATCTCATTTCTAATTAAATTCTTTCAATTTTCTAATTCAAAATTAGTAATAATTCAAAAATTTTTTTACTCAACTTAATTTAAAAATCAATTATACCATTTTAATAATCTACTCACTTAATTATTTTTTTGATATCTAATTCTCTAAGATTATCAAACTAAAATTAAAATATTTTATTTATAAAAGTGAAATCTTTTATAATTTTACTAAACTCTTGATGTGACATACAAGATAAATTCAAACTCTTATAACTTCACTTAATTTTTGAAGTGAAATTATGAGATTTAAAACAAACTCTATCACCAATGGCGTGGAAATAAAAACAAAAAATGAAAGACATGAAAGCTATCCTTCTCGTACAAATTAATTAAACATTATGTTATGGAAACATAAATAATCAAAGGCTTAAAATATATATATATATATATATTTCTTGCTGAACAAAAAATTATAATATATTTTTTTTCAGTAAAGCTTTTGCTTTTTCTGAAAAAAGAATGTTATATAATATCAAGGCCGGCCGACAATAAACCATTGGAGCTTCTATTTGTACGCTAAGAATTGTTCCATACATTCAAAATTTGTTAAGTTTGAATTTAACGTGTTAAAAAATATATTGTAGAAAGTAATTTATAAGGTACAAATAGAAGCTATCTAAATCATACCAATTTATCAGGTCAATCCACGATTAAATTCATTTACCAAAAGATACAACGTAACTTAGGTAAGTAATAAAACATTAAAGAATTATTTTTAAAACAAGCTGAGAAAAAAATTAGTGCTAATATATTTTCCCATCATTTTCGGCCTCCCAACTATCATTTTGACATAAATGAAGTTTATTATGTGAAATTCATAAAATTTTTAATAAAAAATAATTTTTTTCTTACTCAGCCAAAATCATTTTATTAATTATAGAATCAATTACAACTTAATGATCCTCTTCTGGTACTAAACCAGCATCTACATATTATCTTCTTACTACCATCTCATCAATTACAACCATGGATTAAATTAGGACTATCAGCACGCATTCTTGCTGGGGAGTCTGCAAAGCAATTGGACTCTCTATATATATATGTACAATTTCCCCTTCGCCTATAGATTCCATATTTCTATCGATTTCAGCTAAAATCTACCATCTATGCCAAGGTCTAGAATTTTTGTTACTTACCCAACCAACAGCAACCTTGGAATCTGATTCTATGATTAGAGTACACTTCTTCAGCCATGGAGACGCCACAAATATTTGAAGTGCAGTTTTGATGGCTAATATCTCTGCCATATTAGATTCCTGTTCTCCTAATGGTCCATAGAATAATCCCCTGATATTCCCTGCCGAATCTCTAAGAACTCCGCCGCATCCTGTTTTTCCTGGTTTTCCTCTGTCAGATTCATCAACATTGAATGTTAGTATATTCTTCCCGAATTTTAGTATATTCTTCCCTGACCTCATGCACCTTGCTCTTGTTACAAGAAAATTTTTATATACTGATGCTTGATTATATTGATAATTAAATTGTATTAGTAAAAGAGATTTAAATTGATGGTCTTTTAATACCGTTAGAATATATCATATTTATATTAATACTTTATACAATTATTGATATAGATATATTTTTCTGATTGTATATAAATTATCTGTCAGTATAAGTATGTTATACTAACGGTTATGTATACTAACGATTAAATTATATAAGTAAAAAATTCTATACTGACAAATTTTTATTACTGCTAGTATAGACAATGTTTATACCAATATTTTATTCTTTCGTCAATATATATTGATACTTTTCTAATAATATATAAATAATCGTCAATACACGTATTTATATACTGACAGATTTTATTTTAACTGTCGATCTAAGTTCCAACAAGTAAATACTACCTATATATACTTATATCTATAGAAGTAATTAATTGTTAGTATAGCTATAGGATATACTGATAATATATTAACGATTATATCTATCCGTTAGTATACCGTACACAAATTTTTTATATATTGAGGCTTAAGTATATTGATAGTAAAATTATATCAGTAAAAAATATTTATATTGATAAATTTTTAATACCGTTAGAATATATAATATTTATACTAATACTTTGTATAATTGAAGGTATAGGTAAATCTTTTCAAATGGTATATAAATATTCATCAGTATAAGTATATTATATGCTGACGGTTATAATAATTGTTAATATAAACTTCAAAAAATATTAATTTTTAATTTTTTTTTGAAAAATATTAATTCATAAATTTTTCTCTAATAAAATTTTCAAAAACTATAATTTCTCAAAAACTATAATTATTAATAAATAAAATTTTTAACTTAATTAATTTTAAATGATAATAAATTCTAAATAAATTTTTTTAAGTATTATGTTAATTAATAAATTTATAATTAAATTATTATACTAAAAAAATTTTAAATTTAAATATTATATTAAATATTTTATAATATTATCACTATTTTCAATTTTCTTGACGACTTGCCTCTATGATTCCTTCCATCGCCGAAAAATATAATTTACTCTTCATAGTATTTTTAATTTTCTTAGAAAGCAGCTTCCCTCTTTGCTTCTTTCGTATTATTTTCAATTGTTTAAAAGAAGATACGATATTACTTTGATATACAATAAAATCAATGTTCGGACTAATAAGCTATACAATTAACACTTTCAAAGAGACAAATTTGTACTACTCTATAAAACAATTTATCAAAGTTTTCTTGCAGTTATTTATGCCATTACAATAATTGTAGGATAAAAAAACAAATTATTTACAATAATGAAAAAAAAAAAAAAAAAAACACTCGTCTTCTAAAAAGCCTCTGAATAAACCTAAAATCCCGCAAAACCCCAAAACCTCCTTTTTCCTCCTCCTCAAAATCTTTGCCTCCTCCCTCCCTCTGTCTCCTTTCTCCAAAAACCCATAAAGAGAAGTAGAAATGCAAACCAGATCCGAAAACAATAGCAACTTTGCCTCAATCTGTCGCTCGTCTCACTCTCCCTCAGTTTGTCGCTCGTTCCTCTCTCTCAACTACCAGTCTCTCTTGATTATATTACTGTATGTTTCTCTTACTTTTTTTTTTCTTTTTAAATTTTGATCGTTGAAATTTATTATAATTGAAAGCTTCAATTAACCAATTGAATTAAGTAATTTTTTTAAGATTCTGAGAAATTTATTAGAATTTTTAGGGTTGCCAAATTTATTAGAAAATGCAGTGAGATTTATTTGAATTTTTATGTGATTTTTTCTTTGATTTGCGTATTTATGCTTACTTTTAGCTTTTTAGCTGTTGAAAAAAGATCAAATATGAAGTTGATTGATCAATTAGCTTCCCAGACTGTATAAATTAGCTTCGTGTCTGTATAAATATACCATTTGCTTTGTCTTTTCCAGGGTGGTGGTGCTTTCTCCCTCCATTTTTCTTATTCTTTTTTTCTCAGCCTAAAGGACTACCACTCAATCTCTTCAAAGTCTTTCTCTCATTAATCTTTGGTGCCCAAACTTAGGTCTATCTATAAACACAAGTCAAATTACTGATTGGGTAGCGTAGCAGTCGAAAGAGTCGTGCGATTTTCTTTCTTATATGGTTTAATAGCGTGGTAGATGGAAAAACTTATAATTTGGTCTCGCGCTTCATTTTTAAGTTTCTTACCTTTGGGCCCTATTCATTGTCTTTTTCCGAAACGAAAAAAGATTCTAAGTTTTGTAGTTTTCAAAGATTTTTAAATAATATAAAAAGATTAGAATTAATATATTCTTCTAAATCTCAATACTAAGTCAAATGTGAACATTCAATCTGAATCTGAGGAGTTATTGATTTTACATATTTACATTAATCTATGTTTTTGTTTAGCATATACTATCAACAATTGAGTTACTACTATGACTTAGCCAGTCTGTATGAAGTTGATTGAGCTTTAGCACATGTTTTTGTTGATACTTTGGTTGGAATATTCCACTACCAAAGATATTTCTAAAAGTTTATTGGAGCTGTTGTCAGTGAATGAAGAATCAGAAACTAGAGTAAGAATTGATTTGGCTTCTGATCTAATTGGTGGTGGATATATAAATATAGATATCTTTCAAATGGCTACTGGGGTTCAAAATCAATAGAGTGTGCCAAAGAACCTGAAGAAACAGCTTGCTCTTACTGTGAGAAACATCCAGTGGACTTATGCAATTTTCTGGTCCATTTCAGCTAGACAAACAGGGTACAAAATGTTCCATTTTTGCCCCATCTTTTTGTTTTTTCTTATGTGCAACTTTAACTATGCTTTTTAAAAACACAGGGTCTGCTTCTGAAACTTTTCTGCTTAATATCTTTGTCTCTTCCTAATTTTTCTCTAGAGTTCGAGTATTCTCCGTCATTGGATCTTGCCACAGTGTTAAAAATGCAGAGTCAAATTCTTTAAGGTGCTACATCACCTTTCAAAGATTGAGATTCTTCTCTTTACATTCTTTTATGCTACTATATATCCCTATGATTTCCTTTCCTTGATGTCACGGGGTGAGATTCTCCATTGTCACGAGTGGGATTCCACGTAAAACAAACACATACCCTACCAAAGAAGCTGCTACAATTTGAATAAGTAGATAAATATTTTGGTTGCTGGTAGCCCCATTATGATATACTCCTAACCCTTGGCCTTAGTATTTTATTTTGTTTAAGGATTCATTAATATAATTATTTGATGATGTCCATGTACTCTAGTGATCTGATTATTATAGGGTTAATGTAAGCACTAAAAGGCATATATAAGTGAGGTTGGTCAATTGGAATCTGCAGGTGTTTTTTAGTCAGAGAAAAGATAGAGAATTAAAAGGCAAGCCTGTGAGCAGAGTTGTTCACTAGAAAACAAATGAGTTAGGGGCTGAGGGCTCAAAAAATGGTATAAAAATCATGAAGTTGGAATTGGATCAGTTTTACAGGTTGTGGATAAAGATGACAAAACTAGGCTGTTTAGGAATTTGGGCTACGAGACTGAGTTGGGCCATGGGATTTAGCTGGTAGACCCAAAAGTTACTGATTCTGAATCATACTAACTTGATCAAGATCATGCTTTCTACTAGGGGTGTAAATGATACATTAGTACTCGCAAGTTATTCGGGTTCGATTCGAATAAAACTTGAATTCGGCTCGATTATTATCTAGTCGAGCTTGAGCTCGAGTAGCTCGACTCATCGATCAAGCCGAGTTCAAGCATTTTTATATCCGATTCGAATAACTCGCAAGCCTAATCGAGCTTTTATATTTAAATATATTTTTGTTATTTTAATTAATAAAATATCTTGAACTCGAGCTCGAACTTGAGTGCAAATAATCGAGCTTTTGTCGAATATAAGAATCGAGCTTATTTTTACATATTAATCGAGCCTAATTAAGCGAGCTCAAATAGCTCGATTTTTATCTCGAGTCGAACTTAAGCTAGAAAAATAAAACTCAATCAAGTTAAATTCGAGCTGAGTTTCGAGCTTCGAATTTCGAATCAACCTCGAGCTGGAGTTTAATACTGTATCGGTTTGAACTCGATCAATTACACCCTTACCTTCTACCTTCTAATCCCATAAGAATACATATATAGTTTTCTTTTTGGGCCAACGTATATGGTTTGGTTCGGTCTTATAAAATCACCGACCAATAATAACTTTATACCATACAAGTGACAGAACAAGGTTTGGTTCAAATTCTCTCAGCCTTTTTTGTTTTTTGCTTATAAATCCTAGCTAGGTAAATGGTTGGTTGTGTTTAAATATGTTTGCACGAGTTTAGGAGACTATTCACTTTTTTGTTGACCATTCATTAACTTTGTTGGATGGTCCAATTGTATTGCTTTAATTTAAGATAATAATTAATGAGACGGATGCAACTTGCATATGTATCCTGATCATTAAGGAAGATTATAATCACACTTCTGAAGATTACTAGGTTCATTATCAATAACTATAGCAACATGTCCAAGTGGGTGAGAAATATGTTAATGTCAATTGTCAAACGATCCTTTACAAATAAGAAAAATAAAGCAATGCAAAAAGATGGTTGCTAATTTTTATATTACAGGTTGTTATTTTCTTCATATAATCATTAGCACAACTACGGTTTTGTATCCAATGATTATTATTCTCAGGGGAATTATTTTTTTCTTTACATTTTTTCATTTGGATTTTTATATTTGTTTTTAAATTTGTTATTGATTATTATAAAATTGGTTTTTTAAGTCTACATTCACATAGTATTTGGAGTTCAACGATCATTCCCCCTTGCTTTTCTTTAGAATATTTTTGGTAAAAGATAATACATTCAATTGTGAATATTTATCATTATTAATGTAACTATTTCCCATCACTTACTCCTAATTAAGTTGATATTTAGATAACTTTGATTGGGTAGATGTATAAAATAAACTACTTATTAATAATTAAGTTGACATTTTTAGATAACTTTCATTACTATTGCCAATGTCAAGTTTGCTTCAATTTTAGATAACTTTCATTGCTATTGTGAATCCTACATTACTGCAATACCCTTCTCCACTCCATTTTCGTTTATCATAGCCAAAAAATTGGTGGTCTTTGGATTCCCTTCCATGTTAACATAGGGAGCACCTTTCATCCACCTCTATTCCCCAATTTCTCAACTTATCTTTTGTTGAAAGCATATTTAATATAATCATCCATGCAATCAATGAGTGTTTTGAAATATAATATTAAAACCAGATTATTTTATGCCCCTCAACCTCTCTTTGCTTAGACCTTACCTTATTCTATACCATTGTGCGTAATATTATAGGTTTGAACCTTATGTTATGTATTTAATTTGTGTATTGGTTTAGTCTATTTTGTTCCAAAATAATGTTATACATATGTTTATAGCCTTTTGGAAATTACAACACAAAGTTTTGGCAAATTGAGACTTTTTGTTCCTTATTATATATTTGACAATAATATACAAAAACAAAATTACTTTGCTTAAAATTGGTCTTTTTAGCATTCAATAATGCAAGGATATTATTGAAAATTTCACAACATACCATATTCATTCCCAACCCCCAAGAGTCAGCTACTAACGACAAGATAAACAGTCACATGGCTCTTGCATTTCATTTAAGCAAATTTCTATCCCGTGGGGAAGCGATGTGATTGTCTCATCAATTGAATTATCATCACATGCATGATTCTCAGTTGATGCTTCAAAAGGAAACTGAAAAGGTCTTGGAGGCATTTCAAGCAGTTCAGTATCGGTTTCGAGCATCTCCAACACTTTTGACATTGATGGACGATTAGCAGGCTTCATTTGTATACACCAAAAAGCTACTACTAACATCTTCCTCAAAATCATCTTTTCACTATCCGTAACATCTCCCAATTCTATTTCCTCTCCTTGCTCAAATCGATCATATATCCATGATGGGAAGTATATCTGACTTGATTGTTCTGCGAATGCATTCAAATTTTTCCTTCTTCCCACAATTTCCATTAAAAGCATCCCGAAACTATAAACATCAGCTCTATATGAGATGCCTCCAATGTTTTTGTAGACCAATTCAGGAGCAATATATCCCAGTGTACCTCGTGCTGCAGTGAGAGACACAATGCTATCATCTACTGAATATAATTTTGCTAAACCAAAATCTGAAACTTTTGGGTTGAAATTCTCATCTAGAAGAATATTATGAGGCTTGATATCAAAATGTAAAATTTGCATGTCACATCCTCGATGTAAATAGTCAATTCCTCGAGCAACTCCAAGCACAATATCAAGCATTTTCTGCCAGCTTAAACTGATCTTATTTTCTCCAGAAAATATGATTTTATCTAATGAACTATTTGGCATGAAATCATAAACAAGAGCTTGCTTTGACCCCTCAACACAAAACCCAATAAGTTTCGCAATGTTGACATGATGAATCCTCCCAATTGTTGCAACTTCATTAATGAAATCTTGCCCATTAGCTTTTGATTTGCTCAACAACTTTACTGCCACAAGATGGTTGCTACGAAGTTTTCCTTTAAACACTGAACCATAACCCCCTTCTCCTAATTTATCTTTGAAACCACTAGTTATTCTTTTTATTTCATAGTAAGAATACCTAATAGGTATAAAGTTATTTTGACTTTGAAGGAACTCTTCAATTGTATCATCTGCGGATAAGTGTCTTCTTCGTAATTTGTATGTAACAACCGCAATCAAGATAGATATCCCCAGCAACATTCTTGGTAAGGCAATTCCTCCTTCTCAAGAAAAAAAATGTAAACATATTAGTATTTCTCAATGAAAGGCATTAGTGTCGAAGAAAATAAAAACATAGGAACCTTAATTTTAACAGTAATCTTGAAGCACATACACAAAATTGTATTCATATTGAATAAACTTAAACATGGAGGGAAAATGAACAAATCAGAAAATATTGAAATAAGCATCCAAAACATAACCTTCAAATTACACAATTGAAACTAATTTACCATAAAAGAAACACCAAAAGATGCAAACAAACCCAAAAATAATTGATAAAGTCAAGTGCTCGCATCAACTATTTAACCATACTAGGATTTATGATCATCACTTGTGGTCGACTCAACAATTCTAGAAGATGCTATATATCTATTCCATTCTCTAATGTCACCAAATCTCTAACAGGACCGCTAACATTCTTCAAACTATAACTTATTTAGACAAAAAAAAAGTAGGTAACCATCTTCTAGGGGTCCAACTTTTGATTGGTAGACATTAGAGAAAAAAGAATTAGAAGTTAAGGCAGGTTCTTCAAAATTCTTCTTTGAAATTTTGTCAATTCTGTAACACTCAAGATTTGAATTAAACTGTTCCTTAACACTGTCTTTTAACAAACTTTCACCCTTCAAACTATTAGCAATATTCACTAAATTCATAGTTGTACTATGTTTTGTAGAATTTTTTAAAGAAAGATTGTTAGTTTTTTTTTCTTCCCATACACTTTCAACCACTTCAATAGAATTAAACCAATGAGTATCAACATACGTTTTGTGTACTACCAGAATTTTTAAGATGTGAGACCTGTTGTGAGCATGATATTAAGAGAAATGGAAAAAGCATTGATATTAAATCTAAACTTGTACGATCTAATAGGCTTGTTTAATTCTTTTTTGTTAAACTTGAAGACTTGGATTTATATATGCAAAAGCAAATATAAAGCTAAAACTTAAATATACCTGTTATTTCAAGACACAAAATATATGTACCTGCAGCAAAATACCAATACAAAAATAAAATGTAATTATTTCAATAAAAGAACAAAAATATATAGCAAATCCAAGAAGAGCATTACTAATGAATTCCAGGAAGCATACGTCTAGGAGGATTATAAGAATTGTAGGATACATGATGACCCTTAAAAAGGAAATGTACAAAGCTGTCCACATAGTTTCTCAATGCATATCTCAAATCTGACCATCTGAATTTTCAACACATCAAATTAAAATTAATAATAGTGATATAAAAGAAAACTGACAATTTAAAACGGATAAAAAAATGTAAAAGAAAAATCAACAGAAGGTATTATTAAACGTTAATTATGTTTTGTAGTATCTTATTCTTACCTGTAGTGAAAGTTATTAAAGATGTATTTCTCATTTTATAGTTGACCACTAGAATATGATATTGAAAAAAATTCAAAAATTTCGATTTAAACAACAGTTTGATTTTTATTTTAGTTTTTCAAATCATAATTTTCAAATAATGTTAGCAAAACCGAGGCACTACTTTTTATTAGAGAAAATTGCACTTTGGTATTGAAATAGAAATAAATTAATGGGCTGTGTTGTTTATTGAAAAATAAGTAATGTTGGATGTAATGATTTTTTTAATGTAATCATAACAATGTTAATCACTATCAAGTGGAACAAAAAAAAAAAAAAAACCAATGAAGTACCAAAAATACCTCATTACATTTGAAATATATAAATTGCATTCATTACGTTATATAATATTTATTTTAAAAAGAAAACACTAATCATTTATTATATTGCAACAGTCTCATAAACTAACTGTAATTTTTTTTAATTTGATTATTAATCTAAATTCCTATCTAGAACAGTTATCAATATTTTCTAAAATAGAAATAAAATGCACAAAAAAATCTTACATATCTCGGAATGAAACACTGTTGTCGCACCCTGTGCAGTTGTAGTAATACCATATCAGTTCATAGCCCAGTAATAGCTGTTCATAAATATCCGAAGTAGATAGACCTGAAATATTCTCAAGCATGATTGGAACCTCAGCTATGCCTATGCAAGATGGATTGAAATCGGACGCCTGGGTGTTTCCATGTAAAAAATAAAAGTAGGAAGGTGGATGGGAAGAGCTATTGGGGCAACGAGAGGCATTGACGTACAGAGAAGATTTCATTGTTGTTGTGCAATTTACTAGATACATAAAACTATAACCATACATAGAACTATAATTATAATATAAAGAAACATCCACTCCTAAATTCGATTCCAAAGACTGATATGAATATTCAATACCATTTAAGGAACCACGAGGAAGGGAGCAATGGTCTCTGCTCAGTCTCTCATGATCCACCATATCCATAACTCGTAATATTGTTTGGTCTCCATAAGAGATGTTTTGGACGTACAAGTTATCCTTACCAAACACAAAAGTGGTGCGATTGTTATTGTTGCAATCCAGTTCTAGCCAATGGTCACCACACTCGGGAGGCTGGCTTTTTAATCGGAAAGGGAAGTTGACGGTGACGTTTCCACAATAAGAAGAGCCACAGTCTTTAGGAATTCGACGTTTAGCGATGCAAGAATCAGGGAATGATAGAAATAAAGCAAGGGCCATGAGCCAAAACAACGAAAGTTTTGCTTTTGCCATCCTAAAGTTTTGCTGATGAAGAACCAGATTTAAGTCCAAGGAAATATAAAAGCATAGAAACGTTTTTTTTTCATACCGGGAAGAAACTCATGTTTTTAAAATCACTTAGGTTAAAGTGAGGGAAGACTTTAACGACTTAGACAATAAGAATTAAAAAAAGGTAAATGTCTATCCAAGTTGATTGACCCGTCAAGTGCTTTAAACCATTTTAATTATTATTCAATTGAAATCAACAATATACGCGTAAAAAAATTTATATTTGATATATTATTATTATATAAATTTTATAATCTATTAATATATTATACGGTGTCACCTAACTAATTTATAAATTTAGAAAATTTAAAATCCCTAAAATTAAAAATAAAAATATTCAATAATTACTATAAAAAAATATAATCGAGTTGGATGGTTTTTCAGCTGAAATCTATGATACTTTAAAACAGGATAGTTGCTCTTCAAGTTAATGAAATCTTCTCTTTCTTTTAAAAAAATAAAAAATAATTGTTTTTTTAATTAAATAATTTTAATATTTATCTTTAAAGATTTTTAATTTTTTAAATTTGTGAATCAATGAAATGATCCTATGTAAGGCATTAATATAATAGATTTATATACTATCCGATAATGCATAGTATAGAAATCTTAACAAAAGATATAATAATATAAAAATTTGTAGAAGGGGGCGTAAGAATTTAAGAAGTATAATGAATATTGGAAGATGCAAGTAAGGAATCAAGTTGTAAAAGACAAGGAAATTAAGCACTGAAACAGTTTGTGTGGTGTAACTGAAAGCACGTCATACTTCGAGAAATCAAAGTCAATTGTGGAGAACAATTTAAACAATTAGTCAAGGTCTTGGATAAGATTTTCTTATCTCTTTCTCTTTATTTTATTTTATTTTATTTTGCGAAGATGAATAATTAGGAAGTTGTTAAGGCCCCGTCGAAGACGGCATCCACATCACCACGCCAGCGTACGCGTATAAGACTTTTTTGTTATATCACATGGTCTATGGTCAAAGTCGTGCGGTTATCTTCTTCGCAATCCAGTTGAAGCCCCGGGTAACCACACTCTGAAGGTTGGGTTGCTGATTGAAAAGGGAAACTAATGTTGAGATTTCCAGATAGAGAAGAGCCACAGTCTTTGTTTTGTTGAACGTAAAAGGTATTGGGTAGTAGTCCAGTGATAAAAGTACACTTGTGGGTAGATCTATTAATTGGTTTTATTGAGTTTATATTTTGTTAAATATGTGGAAAATAAAAAATTATTATATCAAATTTATATTGGTATATTGAACATAAAAATATTTTTTTATTTTTATTAAATTTTTTGTTAAAATAAATATTTTTTATTTTTATTAAAATTTTAAATTATATATGTTTATATTATTTTTATGTCACATTTAATTATGATCGGATTTCATTTCTTCGACTGATCTATTATTGGTGGCAGTGAATGAAAGCAAGTCATACCTTGATACAACCAATTAAGTTGCTCTTAAGTGGAACACTTTAGCTGCAAGCCAGTCAAGCACCTTATTAGATAAGACCTCTTTGCCATTTCAATTGACAATTCAGAGAACAATTGTATGTTCAAAATCGAAGTCATTGCAAAACTTTGTTTTTTTACGAAAATAATTTTTGAAAAATAATTTTATATTTATTTGATAGAAAATTAATTGATTAATAAAAAATAATTTATTAATTAATTTAAAATAAAACTTTTTTTTACAATTGTTTTTCTCTGAAGAGAAAGATAATTTTTTTTAAAAAAAAATTATTTATAGGTTCGTAAGATTACTCGACAAATTTATGAGCACTATACTACTCATGTTGGGCTTTGGATAAAAATTTTTTAAGTTTAAATTTAATTTAATACAACTACAGATATTATTATAAATAATTTTAATATTTTAAAATATTAATATAAATAATAAATGATTTAAACTATTAATATAAATAATAAATAGTTTTATTTTAAGTGTTTGTTTATATTAATATAATATTTAAGTATTAAATATTATTATTAAAATATAATTATTTTTTAATATTAATAATTTTAATAATAAATTGTTTCAATATATTTTAATAATAAATAATTTTTAATATTTTAATAGTTATATTAATATTATTTTTAAAAAATAAATTTTTCAAAAAATAGCTAAACACCAAAAAAATATTTTTATTAATTCATCCAAATAACAAACAATTTTTTTAAAATATAAATATTTTTAAAAATTAATTTTCATGAAATAAACGGAATCTAAGCTCCAAGCTCTCCTATTAATTCCCTTTAAGTATCTAATGTTGTTACCAAAGCAAATAATCCTAAACTTTGTAGTGACGCTTTTTGAAAAGGGGGAAATTACCATGCACATCATCTAACATGGTGGAGCCAGCTATGACTATGATTTAGACTAAAGTATTTTTGTCTTATAAATTTATATCATGTTTTATATAAAAATTATGCATAATAATTTATATCAACATATAAAATATAATATATATATATATATATTTTATTAAATTTATATAATTTTTATTAAAATTTTAAATCATATCATACTAATTATTGTTTTATATAATTTTTTTATCATATCATCTTATGTTATTTTAAATTATTAAATTTATTACAACCCAAACTGATTTGAAAATTCATAACGTATTACCATCCTCACCTGATTTAAGCTCAACAGACATCAAATACATATTTGACGTGGATTGCCCAATATATTTTTTTTTTACATGTAATCTCTTTTATTTCATAAACCTTTCATTATTTTTATGAAAATTTCTGAATCTAAAATTTTCAAATCCAATTTTTAATAGCAGCACTATTTTTTTTAATAAAATTGCCCCAACAATACTTAATTTAATAATAACCCTGTTAATAATATTCTTAGTAAGTAAAAAAAAAAATCATTCAAACATTTTCAATTTTCAATAAGTCATTTATTACCCTTTTGGTTCTCACGCGTAGCTCGTTTCAATTTTTATTTTTTTCATCTCATTTTTTTACATTTTTTTAAATTCAAAATTGTGTCTTTTTTTAACATCTAAAATTTTTATATTTTTATATTTTAAAATTATTTTTGATGATTTTTTATTTTTTGACATTAAAAATTATGAAACTTTAATTTTATAAAAAAATTTAAAATTTAATATTAAAATGCATCAAAATCAAAGTTTTTTTTTTTTTTAATTTTTGAAAAATCAATAACACGTAAACAATTTAAGATGAAGGGAGCACTTAATATTAGCTTTAATCTCATGAGATGCACAAACGATAATTTTTTATATTATTTATTTACAATATAAATATTTTTATAAATTTAAAAAGTTAAAATTATAAATTTTATAAAAAGGTAAAATTTTAACTTTGAATTTAAAAGTTTTAAATTAATATGCATTGTATTGCTTAATATAAGAAACTTTAACTTTTATGCATTTACTAATAAGTATTGTATTACAGTTGATCCGATTATTAGTGTTGATCAAATTTTTAAAATTTATAGATTTAAAAAGATTTAAGTGTATAAAATTTTTTTTTCGTTTAAGTGAGTTGAGTATATAAAAGTTAAAGATTAAAGATAGATTAAGAATTTAAAAAAATAATTATTGCCTATAAATAAATAATTTGTTTCAATTATTTATTGATATAAACTATTACAAGAGACACACGATGATAATAAAATTGTAAACATATTAAAATAATAGGTCATTTACATTGATCTTTAAATTTTCACGTAAGATTTAAAAATAAATTTAGATGGCATACATGTTGGTCATTTTTTAAATGTATTGAGTAAATAAAAGTTGAAAGTGAAGATGTATAGTTAGGAAGTAGTTAAGACCCCGTCAAAGAAGGCATCCACTCCCCCAGGCCCAGCGTACGCGTTTAAGACTTTTTTGTTTTTTCTGATCGTCTATGGTCAAAGTCGTGCGGTTATCTTCCTTGCAATCCAGTTGAAGCCCCGGGTTACCACACTCTGAACGTTGGGTTGCCGATTGAAAAGGGTGGCTAATGTTGACATTTCCACGTAAAGAAGAGCCACAGCCTTTGTCTTGTTGAACATAAAAAGTATTGGGTACGCAGTCCAGTGATAGAAAAAACTTCACTTATGCGTAGATCTATTAATTATTAAGTTTAAGTCGCGTACGTGGAATGTGTGTAAAATAAAATATTATTATATTAAAATTGTATTGATATTTAAATAAAAAATTTTTTATTAAATTTTTTGTTAAAATAAATATTTTTATTTTTACTAAAATTTTAAATCATATTATTTATATTTTTTTATATCATATTTAAAATATGATCGGATTTCATTTCTTCGAACTGATCTATTATTGGTGCAGTGAATGAAAGCAAGTTATACTTTGACACAACCAATTAAGTTGCTCTCAAGTGAAACACTTTAGCTACGAGTCAGTCAAGCCATTTCAATTGACAACTCAGAGAACAATTGTGTGTTCAAAATCAAAGTCATTGCAAAACTCTATTTTTGCTAACATAATTTTTGTACTTTTTTATATTTATTTGGTAGAAAATTAGTTGATAAAAAAATATTTATTGATCAATGAAAATAAAATTATTTTTAAAATTGTTTTCCTTTTTTAAAAAGAGGAAGATAATTTTTTTTTTTAGT
>NW_019167993.1:9522583-9593209 GCF_002303985.1 Durio zibethinus | reverse complement strand
AATATAAATATTTTTAAAAATTAATTTTCATGAAATAAACGGAATCTAAGCTCCAAGCTCTCCTTTTAATTCCCTTTAAGTATCTAATGTTGTTACCAAAGCAAATAATCTTAAATTTTGTAGTTTTTTTTATGGAAATCACGCTTTTTGAAAAGGGGGAAACTACCATGCACATCATCTAACATGGTGGAGCTAGCTATGACTGTGATTTAGACGAAAGTATTTTTGTCTTATAAATTTATAACATGTTTTATATAAAAATTATGCATAATAATTTATATCAACATATAAAATATAATATATTCTTTATTTTTATTAAATTTATATAATTTTTATTAAAATTTTAAATTATATCATATTGATATATTGTTTTATATAATTTTTTTATCATATCATCTTATGTTATTTTAAATTATTAAATTTATTACAACCCAAACTGATTTGAAAATTCATAACGTATTACCATCCTCACCTGATTTAAGCTCAATAGACATCAAATACATATTTGACGTGGATTGCCCAATATATTTTTTTTTACATGTAATCTCTTTTATTTCATAAACCTTTCATTATTTTTATGAAAATTTCTGAATCTAAAATTTTCAAATCCAATTTTTAATACTAGCACTATTTTTTTAATAAAATTGCCCCAACAATACGTAATTTAATAATAACCCTGTTAATAATATTCTTAGTAAGTAAGAAAAAAAAATCATTCAAACAAGCCAAACATTTTCAATTTTCAATAAGTCATTTATTACCCTTTTGGTTCTCACGCGTAGCTCGTTTAAATTTTTATTTTTTTCATCTCATTTTTTTACATTTTTTTTTAAATTCAAGATTGTGTCTTTTTTTAACATCTAAAATTTTTTAAATTTTTATATTTTAAAATTATTTTTCATGATTTTTTATTTTTGACATTAAAAATTATGAAACTTTAATTTTATAAAAAAATTTAAAATTTAATATTAAAATGCATCAAAATCAAAGTTTTTTTTTTTTTTTTTAAATCAATAACACGTAAACAATTCAAGATGAAGGGAGTACTTAATATTAGCTTTAATCTCATGAGATGCACAAACGATAATTTTTTATATTATTTATTTACAATATAAATATTTTTATAAATTTAAAAGGTTAAAATTATAAATTTTATAAAAAGGTAAAATTTTAACTCTGAATTTAAAAGTTTTAAATTAATATGCATTTATTGCTTAATATAAGAAACTTTAACTTTTGTGCATCTAGTAATAAGTATTGTATTACAGTCGATCCGAATATTAGTGTTGATCAAATTTTTAAAATTTACAAATTTAAAAAGATTTAAGTGTATAAAATCTTTTTTTCCTTTAAGTGAATTAAGTATATAAAAGTTAAAGATTAAAGATAGATTAAGAATTAAAAAATAATTATTGCCTATAAATAAATAATTTGTTTCAATTATTTATTGATATAAACTATTACAAGAGACACACGATGATAATAAAATTGTAAACATATTAAAATAATAGGTCATTTACATTGATCTTTAAATTTTTATGTAAGATTTAAAAATAAATTTTGATGGCATACATGTTGGTCATTTTTTAAATGCATTGAGTAAATAAAAGTTGAAAGTGAAGATGAATAATTAGGAAGTAGTTAAGACCCCGTCAAAGAAGGCATCCACACCCCCAGGCCCAGCGTACGCGTTTAAGACTTTTTGGTTTTTTCTAATCGTCTATGGTCAAAGTCGGGCGGTTCTCTTCCTCGCAATCCAGTTGAAGCCCCGGGTTACCACACTCTGAACGTTGGGTTGCCGATTGAAAAGGGACGCTAATGTTGACATTTCCACGTAAAGAAGAGCCACAGCCTTTGTCTTGTTGAACATAAAAAGTATTGGGTACGTAGTCCAGTGATAGAAAAAACTTCACTTATGCGTAGATCTATTAATTATTAAGTTTAAGTCGCGTACGTGGAATGTGTGTAAAATAAAATATTATTATATTAAAATTGTATTGATATTTTAAATATAAAATATTTTTATTAAATTTTTTGTTAAAATAAATATTTTTTATTTTTACTAAAATTTTAAATCATATTATTTATATTTTTTTATATCATATTTAAAATATGATCGGATTTCATTTCTTCGAACTGATCTATTATTGGTGGCAGTGAATGAAAGCAAGTTATACTTTGACACAACCAATTAAGTTGCTCTCAAGTGAAACACTTTAGCTACGAGTCAGTCAAGCCATTTCAATTGACAACTCAGAGAACAATTGTGTGTTCAAAATCAAAGTCATTGCAAAACTCTATTTTTGCTAACATAATTTTTGTACTTTTTTATATTTATTTGGTAGAAAATTAGTTGATAAAAAAATATTTTATTGATCAATGAAAAATAAAATTATTTTTAAAATTGTTTTCCTTTTTTAAAAAGAGGAAGATAATTTTTTTTTTTTAGTTTGTTTATAGGTAAGACTACTTGTCAAATTTGTGAGCGCTATTCCATTCATCTTGGGCCGTGAAGATAATTTTTTTTAAGTTCAAACTTAATTTAATACAACTAGAAATATTATTATATTAATAAAAATATTTTTTATTTAATTTTACTTAAAATTTAAAATATTAACATTAATAGTCTTCTAATATTTTAATTTTAGATATTTTTATAACTCTAATGAAGTAAGAGTTTGAACGTGATATTTTAAGTTTAAATTTGATTTGATTTGATCAAAAATATTATTATAGTGATAAAAAATATATTTATTTAATTTAATTAAATAATAAAATAATAATATATTATCATAAAAGTTTTTCGGTATGTTAATTTAAAATATTTTATTTTATATATTATAAAACATAAATACTTTTAATATTTCAATAATAAATAGCATTATATTATTATTTTAATAATATATAATATATTAAATAATATTATATTATTTTGATAATCAATAATAAATGATATTATAATATTATTATTTTCATAATATGAATATTTTTAACAATTTCTTAATAATTTTCAATTTAAAAATATCTTATTTTTATATTTTATTTATTAAGGTATTTTTATTACTATTTTTATAATAAATATAACTAACATTTTTGTTATGATTTAATAGTAAATACTTTCAATATAAAATATAACTATTTTAACTATATAAATATATTTAATATTTGATTAATAAATATTACTATTTTCCAATTTTCAATAAGTCATTTATTACCCTTTTGGTTCTCATGCATAGCTCGATTTAATTGTTATTTTTTTCATCTCATTTTTTTAATTTTTTTTAAAATTCCAAAATTATGTCTTTTTTTTAACATCTAAAATTTTTATTTTTTATTTTAAAATTATTTTTCGTGATATTTTTATTTTTTGACATTAAAAATCATAAATTTTTAATTTTATAAAATATTTAAAATTTAATATTAAAAGCATTAAAATCAAAGTTTTTTTTTTTTAATTTCATAAAAATCAACAACACATAAACGATTTGAGATGGAGGGAGTACTTAATATTAGCTTTAATCTTGCAAGATGCAAAAATGATAATTTTTTATATTATTTATTTATACTATAAATATTTATATAATTTTAGAAAGTTAAAATTATGAATTTTATAAAAAAAAAGAAATTTTAACTTTGAATTTAAGAGTCTTTAATTAATACGCATTGTATTGCTTAATATATAAAAAACAGTAAATTTTATGCATCGAGTAATAAAATTTGTAATAAGTGTTGTATTACAGTTGACCTGAGTATTAGTGCTGATCAAATTCTTAAAATTTATAGATTCCAAAGGATATAAGCATATAACATATATTTTTTAAATAAGTTAAATATATAAAAGTTACAGATTAAGGATAGATTAAAAATTAAAAAAATAATACTTATTGCTTATAGATTAATAATTTATTTCAATTACTTATTGAAATAAATTATTGCAAGACACACGACGATGATAATAAGATTGCAAACATATTAAAATAATAGATCATTTACATTGATTTTTAAATATTTATATAAGATTTAAAAATAAATTTGGATGACATACATGTTGCTCAATTTTTTAAATGTATTGAGTAAATAAAAATTGAGAGTTAAAGGTAGATTAAAATTTTTTTTAAAATAGTTATTGCTTATAAAATAAATAATTTGTCTCAATTATTTATTTGTATAATGAGTTGGCAGGTTCCTGATAAAGATCACAGATAAGCAGACACCCATGAGCCAAGAAAGGGCCCAATTTGTGTTTTTCTTCACATTCTTAATTTGCATGGAAAAGTAATCAAAAGCTTTTCCATCCTAAAGTTGTTTGACCTTTAAAATCACTACTTATTTTATTAATTCCTTATTCTTCACATTCCTTAGCCCTACAGCCTTTTTTTTTTTTTTTTTCCTTTTTAATTCAGTCTGTTTTTTTATCAATTCATATTTCATAACTTGTTGGAGGACAACTAGCACTAGTCCGATGGCAAAAAATTTTATGCATATACAAAGAATAGTCACTGTAAAAGAAAAGGGTTATTTCGGAGTTCGAAATTTAATGTAATTAATTTATATAATTATTTTTTGAAAATAATATATATTAAATTTAATATTTAAATATTAGTATATGTAATCGTTATTTTAAGTAAAAAAGGCAATTAAGAAAGAAAACTCGAAAAAATAACACAAACATGTTTCTTTTGGTTTTCTCAATGGTTAATGAAGCAAACTCTAAATTTTTTATAAATCTTTTAGGTTTTTTTTTTTAAACATATATATGAAAATCTTTTGAGGAAATGTTCAATCATATTTGATCTCTCAATGTTTTCTTTGCCAGTTTGCTTTTCTTTTCTAGCATTAAAAAAACCGCCTACGCATTACACTTTCAAAAGACTCTCCTTCTTCTCTGTTCACTTGGTATAAAAAACACTAAAGACTCGAAAAAGCAAAAGCAGAGAGACTGAGAGAAAAAGCTCTGACTCCAAATCACACAAACAAAAATCACAAATCATCTTTCCATTTCCCACCAAAAAGCAAAAACCAAAGCAGAAAACACACCCATTAAGCAAACTCTGAAAGCAATCACAATGCAAAGCAAAGCCATCAGAATCCCACTTGTTATACACCCTTCGCTCCCATTCCTCCTTTCCTTTTCACTGCTACACCAATCATGTCAAATGAGATTGTTCCTGTCGATCCCATCTTTGAAGAAGAACCCAAACCCAACCAAAAACCAATCATTACCAATGAAGAAGAAGAAGAAGAAAGTAAGGGAGTTTCAAGGTCACTTATGGTGAAAGTAGAAGTAGTGGAAGTGGTGGCTATGTTCTGAAGTGTTTAACAGTGAAAGATTGCCTCCTATTTTGGCTTCTGAAATTCAAAGGTTTCTTAGAGTTGCTACCATGTTGAAATGGAAAGCCACTCGTGTTGCTTATCATTGTAAGTCTTTTTCTTTCTTTCTTTTATTGTTTTTGTGTTTTTCCTGCTTTTGATGAATTGGGTTTCAAATAAAAATTCATGTTATAGTTTGTCTGATGAAAAGCTTGCGGTTTGAGGATTGGAAATTCCAGTGATATATGGGGTTAGGGTTTTGATTGTTTTGGCTTGAAAAGTGTTAAGCAATTCCAAATCCTTTATCATTAACTGCTTCAAGAAAGTTAAATAAACACTGAGTTCCTGATCCTTTTTGGTTGGATTTCTATTCTCCAATTTGAGTATGAATTGTCAAAAGTTTTATCCTTTCAATAAAATGGAGTTTAAAGGAAAAATTTTGGGTAATGAAAACAAACAAAGGGCAATTAATTGAGCTCTAATGGAGGTTGTTGTTTTTCCTGTTGCTGGCTTGTTAAATTTTCAGGTTTTAAATTTCAACTTTATTTCTTCTTTTCCCTCATTTACTATCTTTTGCACTTTTGCCTAATAAAGGAGACTAATTTGAAGCTAACACACCATTGTGATATTGAAAAATTCATATTCTAGTCTTGGAGTTCTTGTATGGTTTGTCATGTACTCATGTTAGGCTGTAAATGCTGATGTTTTTTTAATTTACTCTTTTAAAAACAACTGTATAAATCAATTAGAGAAAATACATTTTTGGCTAATTACAATGCTGCTGGGATTCAGCGAAATTAAGGTTTGGATTGAAAATATACACAACGCATCCAACACTAATTACGTGGCTTTCTGGGGCAGGTCGCTTTCATGCTTTTGAAATAGCGCATAACATGGACCGTAATTCAACAGGAAGGGATTCTCGACAGTTTAAAACTTTGCTCCTTGAGCGGCTTGAACGTGTAAGAATTTAGATTGAAGCTTATCATCCAAATACAAATTTAAAATTTTCGTTTTTGGTTGTTTTTTCACATTCATTTAGAGCACAGGAGCTAAAGCTATTGTTAGTATGTTCAGTCAGTATGCTATCAGATGCCCTGGTTCTCATGTGCATCACTCTTCCTTTTCTCCAATGACCTTCTGTACATACAGTCTTTCAACTTCACCAAGCCATTCTCTGCACAATAATCCCTGAATTCCTGTTTTTTCCCATAATTCTTTTCGCGGATAATGCTATTTGGGTCTTTATCCTGCTCAATGTAGTAAATACTCCTGTTATTAGATCCGATTTTTCATTCTATCTTATTTTTTACTTTCAATTGTTTCATTTGTGAGACAAATGCAATATTGAATGGAGTATATATGCGTGTGTATGTATATATGTCAACTAATTTATTCCCTGTTTTACCTATAATTTTACTGCTCTTCTACATGCCATATGTACTCATTACATTCTTATACTTTTTTATTATCACCTATTTTTATATAAGTGACATTTATAAAAACAATTATCGTTTATATAGTATATATGAGTAACACATGATATTTATAAATAACATTAATTTGATCTTAGTTTGATAAAGACTTTGACTACTTTTTAAATATAGACAACGGCTGTTACAATCTAATCATTGTCCATTTCTATATAAACGACGTTTATATATCATTATTTATATAGTGTAAATAAGTAACATGTGACATTAATAAATAATATTTATTTGGTTTTGATCTAATATTGTCTTTAATGATACATGAATAATATGTGATATTCATAAAATAATTTATTTAATATTTTCATCATATATTTATTTAACACATGAATAACTGATTTATTTAACATTTTAATAATATACTTATTTATTTATTTAACTTACAAGCAATTTAATTTAATTAATTTATATATTTGTGTATCTTGTTAATTCAATCAATTAAGTATGCAAAATACCGAATTTCTTAATACAAAATTTTATAATAGACGAGTTTGTTAATAACAATAATTATTTATTTAAATATAGATGACAGCTGTTATTAACAAACGTTATCTATTGATTTTGAATAGACATTATTTTAGTAGTTTATTAGACATTTGGCAACGATTTTATTTAAAAAATGAAGTATGCAAAATTTTTAATAGTAGATTACATTTTTTCAGAAACAAAATAGAAATTATTCGGAAGACAAATGGAACATTTATCTGTCCTCAAGAATCATATCACTTTAAGGTTTAAAAGGTCATTTCATTCTTTACTAATTAATATTAAAAAAAATATTGTGACCTAATCAAGTCAGAAATGTCAGTCAAAAGCCCAGCAAGAGTCAACACGAATTTAAATTGATGGAGACTACTTTCTATGTATTTTAAAGATATTTTCTTGTTACTTACAACTTTTGAATGAAGAAATACAATGATTTTCTTACATTATTATTTCTTTTATTTTTTCATATTATTAAAACAAAAATAAACACAATAGCACAATAAAATAAAATAAATTGTAAAGGAGAAATGATAAAAAAAAAGTATTAGGGCAAAAATTTAATAATCATTTAAATTTTTAATATTTTATTGTAATCAATTAAATTTTAATTTTTTTATTTTTGATCATTTAAATATTTAAATATCTATTTTCATTTAATTAAATTTTTAAATATTTATTTTCACTCAAATTAAATTCTTGATTGGTCAAAAATGGGTGTTGAGACTAATTAATTTTTATTTAATAAGGATTCAATTGATGAAAGTAAATGTTTAAGGAGTTAATTGATTACCATAAAATAATAGAGATTGAAATGATTATTAAATTTTTGTTTAAGAAAATTTTTTGACTCTTGCCAATTTTAAAAAATGAGTAGAGATCCATTTAAATTAGTGTAAGTCTTATATTTTTAAGAATTTTTAAATCAAAACTAAGTTCATGATTAATTTTAATAAAAATAATAATTTTAACTATTTGATCTAAAGATCTCAAAAAATGTAAAAGAATTTCTTCTAAAAAATATATATTTTAAAGTTACAAAACATTTAAATAATATTGAATTAATTTTCTTCTAACTTAGAAATGAGTCACCCCAATTTCAAATACTCTCTTTCCCTGTTCCACTTTCCAACCCCATATCACATTGCGCTTCATTAGCTTGTTGATTTAAAGTGTTAACTGTTTTTTAGCGTCTTAAAAATATTTTTTTCTGTTTTTGAAAACTAAATACTTTTAATTCTTTCATTATATTTTAAATTTATTTTTAATGATTTTTTAGTGTTTATAGCATTAAAAATCATGAAATAAATACACCAAATTTTTTTTTCTGAAACTGGCTAGAGGACAATAAAAAGTTGGACATAGAGGGCTCATTTCAAACGAGGTGGACCAAAAAACTATTGATTTGTCAATTTTAGAGAGTGGGTCGAGATAAATATCATTAATGTTTAGAAGCTCTCATTTTGGTGAGAGCACCAAGCGATTTTTTTATAATTTATTTTTTTTTATAAATTGTCGAAGTTTAAAAATAAATTTATTAAATATCATTTTTTAAAAATATTACAACATAAAGTGATTAAATTAAATTATATATTCATTATAATTCATTGTTTGATCAATCTAACACGAATTAAATTAATAAGTCTCCAATTTCCCAACCGAATAGCCCAAGGGATTGAAAATAAGCTTCTCCAATTTTCATGTTGAGTATTGAGAAGTAATAAACTGAAGAAATAGTGATTCTTTTTCAAAAAGGGAATCACCCCATATTTAATTCCCTACCACTTAAATGGACAAAATCTCTCACTAGAAAGAACAAAATATGTCAAAAATATTATAAATAGATTTACATAGATTTTATCCAAATGCATCTAGGTTGCAATTTCTAGAACAGATACCTTTCCCAAGTGCAGGTCCTGTACTAACAACCGAAACTAAGCCTACGTTTGGATTGAGATAAAGGGAGAGAAAAGAAAAGAATGAAAAAAAACCAAATGAAAATCAGGAATTTTTTTTCTTTTTTATATATGACATAAATAAAAATAAAGAAAAGGAATGTATACTTAGCTCCTTTTGGTTTCCTTCAACTTTCTTCATTTTTTAATTACCTCAAATTGAGAAAAAAGGAAGAAAAAGAAAAAGAATAAAATTTTAAAAATATAAAATGACTATTATATTCTTATTAATTTCTTTAAATTATAAAGTGTATGATTTTGAACTCTAAAATTAAATTAAAAATATAAAATATCATTTAACAATAAATTTATTGTCTCGAATTTTTTTCTTATTTTTGTGAATTTCATAAATTTTATTGATGACTATTTTTATGAATAAATAAAAAAATTGAAAACATGAAATGCGTTAACACAAACATGTAAATGTTATAGTAAAAACAAAGATTATCAAAGGTTATAATTGAAAAAAATAATGTAATAAATCATTTCATTCCCTTTCCATTATTTAACCAAACAATGTTGTTAACATTCCTTTGCTTTGCTTTTCTCTATTTATTTTAGTTATCCAAACAAATGGTACATATATTATTTTCTTTCCTTTAAAAAAACTTCTCTTCATTTACTTTTCTTTTCTTTCTTTTACTAATATTTATCCAAACATAACATAAGTGATTTATCATGTAAATAAAATCATAACAGGTAACAACCAAGAAGAACCTAACAAATTCGAATTTTAAATTATCTTGATCAATTTAAAATCAATTAGTATTATGTTAAGAGATTAATTTAAATATAAAATTGCAAAAAAAGTTCAATCAATAAAAAATAACACCACTAAAACATTTTGTGATGATAAATGAAAGCAAGATCAATTGAAGTCAATTATTTGGAAACAATTTAATAACCAATTAGTCAAGCTCTTGGCTAAGATTTCTATAATTATTTTTTTTTCTTGTTTTATGAAGAATATTTAGTAGCAAAGACCCTGCCAAGTGTGGTACCGATTTTGGGACCACTAAACGTAAAGGATTTTTAAATCGAAAAAATGAGGGGAGTCACCACCAATCTTTGTTAGGGTGTGATTGACCACCCAAAAGTTTATCTTTTTAATAAAACTATAAAAGCAAGTTTAAAGTTTATCAAAAAAATAATTTTCGATCTACGAAGAACCAGGTTGGGTCCGAGAGTCGGTTACATGTGGGGAAGGATTAGCACCCCTGCAACGCCCATAAATTGGTACCATTTAACTACATGCTATTTTTGGTGTTGGATAAAAATGGTTTCAATTTGAAATTTAACACCAATTCCCTTCATTTGGAAAAATAAAATTTTGCTAAAGCTCTTTATTTAGGAATATTGAGAAAATCTTAAAGTTAAAGAATTATTTTAAAATCCTCCAACATCTAGATAGAATTTAAAATAACTCCTTTCGCTTAAAATTTAACAAATAATCCTTAAAATGAAATAACAATCTTTATCGAAGATAATTATTAGTGACTCTCCAACATCTAGGTAAAGTACCAAGAATTATTTCCTTCGGAATGTTATTTTTATTTTATTTCATAATACCACAGATCTTTTTTTTCTTTTAAAATGTATTATTCTTTTTTATTATAAAATATTTTATCATCAAACAGTAAATTAAAGAGAAAATAATGTAGACAATTATCGATGATAACACGCTAACGTATGTATGCTAATGAATGTCACGTAAAATGAAATACAATTTTAAAGTTGGGTTCTTAAGTATAATGAAACCACCATGACTCTCCAACATCTAGGTAAAGCTTAGGTGCGACTATTTATTTTTAAGATCCCGATTTATTATTATACTTTTTATTTATTAATCTTATTATTAATGTGAATTAAGAACTCATGTGAAAAAGAACTTAACAAAGTAAAGTTTTCTAAATACCCCATCATCTAGGTGGCATTCGAGAACAAATTACTTCAAATGAGATTTTCACACGTGTCCTTAGGATTTTTAGAATATTTTGAGTAAGGGCTTGAGTAGAGGTTTTAAAGGTTAGGGTTTCAAGATTTTGAAGATTCGGGTTTTAGGGTTTTGGTTTGAGTTTTGAGGGTTTTAGGGTTTGGTTTTAAGGTTTAAAGGGTTTTAAGGCTTGAATTTTATGGTATGGAAGGTTTAGGGTTTTGATTTTAGAGTTTGGAGATTTTAGGGTTTTGGTTTTAGTTTTGAGGTTTGGGGTTTTGATTTAAGGGTTTGGATTTTAGGGGTTTTGGATTTTAGGGGATTGGATTTAAGGGATTTTGAATTTTAGGGGTTTTAGAATCCTAGGGTTTTGAAATTTAAGATTTAGTGTTTAAAGTTTAAGAAAATGTGAACCTCTCTAAAAATCCCCAACATCTAGGTGGATTTTCGGAGCAAGTCCGATTTTAGTGATTTTTGAAAATTAATAAAAAAATTTATATATATATTTTTTATGAAAATTTATTAATAATAATTCTCCAACATCTAGGCGAAATTATTTTTAGGAATATGTTTTATTCCCTCCAACATCTAGGTAGAAAAAATAATAAAAATTTATTTTTTTATTATTATTATTTTTTAAAGCATTTTTAATATATATATTTTTAATTATTATCTTACTTATTTTCATTTTTATTATTAAAATAATTAAATATTTATCCTAACAAATTTAAAAACTTATCATGCATAAATATATGAAAAAAAACTCAAATAACAAAAATAATAATATAAAAAAAATTCAAAAATTCAAAAAAAATTTTTTTTACCTAAACCGAACTGGTCAACGATCCGATCAACGACAGTTCAGTTGGATTGAAAAGGGTTCGGTTAAGGCGGTTGAACTGAAAAGGGTTTAGTTTCCTTTACTAAAACAACATCGTTTTAGCCTTTAGGCCTCTATATATAACTAAATTTTTTTTTGTGTTCATTCTTTTCTATTTCAGAAAAAAAAAAGGGTTAGAGCTCTAGGGGAGAGCTCCAAAGCTCTCACCATCCGGTCGCCAGACCACCGTCAGGGTCACCATCGGTGGTCACTGTCGGTGGTTTTTAGTCCCCGAAAAATGTCACAATTTTTCTGGAAGCTCTCTTCAACGTACTCTTTCCAAATCTGACTTTTTTTTCGCCAGAAACAACCCCGATCGTTGTAGGTCGAGGCTCAAAGTTTTTTGAGTTTTTTGTTTCCCTTTTTTTTTTTAAACCTGCACTGACAGTCTCTTTTCTTTGTTGTAGGAAAACTTGGAGTTGAGGTTCCTCCTTACGGGGAGGACTATGTTGTCTTTTTGGTTTTTCTGTTTGGGTGTTGGGGGGTTGTTTTTTATTTTCTGGTGAGAGAGTTTGGTAGGAGTGTGAAAAAGATCTTGGGTTTTTGGGTGTTTGTGTTTTTAGCTTCTATCTAAGAGGGTTTTTTCTTCTTCTTTGTTTTTTGAAAAAAATGAGCTGGGGTTTTTAAAGAGCTTCAAAAGGAGGGACAGATGGTGGTTGTAGGAATGGCAGAGTGGCTGTAGGGTGGCTATCTGGTCTGGTGACTAGACAGGGGCCCTAACGGCACTGTACCAGCCCTTTATTTTCTGTCTCCTATTATTATTATTATATTATTATTATTAATTTTTAAATATATTTTTATTATTATTATTATTAAAATTATTATTGTTATTCTACTGAAAATGAAAATAGTAGACCCAGACAAAATCGGTGTCTACAACTACCCCTTTTTGCACATTACTGAGAATCAGGAATAGGGCAAAGACAAAGACAACGATTTTGTCCCAAAGCAAATCGTGAATTTTTTTTTAACCACAGGTCAGGTGATAAAGAAAATAACCGAGACGACATCGTCAGTTGAAAAATAAAGAATCGATTAAGGCAATACCAAAAGTCAAATAATAAAGAAAATAATCGAAACGACACCGTGAATTAAAGAATAATAAGATCAGGATTGAACTTGGATTGAATCACAAGTCAGAAAATAAGGAGACTGAGAATATACCACGAGTCAAAGGATAACAACAACAGAGATTAAACTGTGATTTTGAATTGAAGAGATCGGGATTGAACCACGAATCGAAGAATAAAGAGATCGGGATTAAATCACGAGTCAGAAAATGACGTTAACTTGGATTGAATCACAAGTCAAAAAATAAGAAGACCGAGATTAAACCATGAGTCAGGGGATAACAACAACCGAGATTAAACTACGATTTTCAATTAAAAAGATCGAAATTAAATCGCGAGTCAGAATAAAGAGATCAAGATTAAGCCATGAGTCAGAGGATAACAACAATCGAGATTAAACTATGATTTTGAATTAAAGAGTTCAGGATTGAACCGCGAGTTAGAATAAAAAGATTGGGATTAAAGCGCTTAAAAAATGACATTAACTTGGATTGAATCACAAGTCAAAAAAATAGGGAGACCGGGATTAAACCATGAGTTAGAGGATAACAACAATCAAGATTAAACTATGATTTTGAATTAAAAAGATTGGGATTGACCCGCGAGTCAGAATAAAATCAACTTGGATTGAATCACAAGTCTGAAAATAAAGAGACCAGGATTAAACTATGAGTCAGATATTAACGATGATTGGGATTGAACTGTAATTCAGGAAACTATAGAAGTGATCGAGATTGGACCACGAGTCAAAGATTGACGACGACTGGGACTAAACCTCAAATCAAAAAAATAAAAATAACTGGGATTAAATAGCAAGTCAGGGAAATAATGAAATGATCGGGATTAAACCATGAGCCAAATATTGACGACGACTGGGATTGAACCGTAAATCAAAAAAATAAAAGTGACTGGGATTAAATCGCAAGTCAGGGAAATAATGAAATGATCGGGATTAAACCACGAGCCAAATATTGACGACGACTGGGATTGAACCGTAAGTTAAAAAGATAAAAGAGGCTGGGATTAAACCATAAATCAAGAAAACTATAGAAATGATCGAGATTATACCACAAGTCAAAGATTAAAGATAACTGAGACTGAACCGCAAGCCATGGAAGTATATAAGACTGGGTTATGAGTTGAAGGGGATTAGGTACCCTATAGATCGATAGTTTTGATTTTAAGGATTGTGCTAACATACCATTTTCAAGGCCATCATCTTCGTTTCGAAAAAGAAAAATATTGATTCTTCCTGATGTCTCATAAAGAAACCTTCTATGCAACTTATCAAGAGGTATGTAATGCGTGCAATGATTGTGATGAATGAAAAGACAAAGATGCCGTCAACGAATTATATCATGCATTTTCATCTAAGTTAATTCAACTTTTGGTTCGATTCTTTCAACCTTTAAAAGTTGTTTCCAGTAATCTCGTCTTTTTAAATCTTTCAATTTTTGACCAGAAATCTCTGTCTCATGATAGACCCATTTGGCTTTTAGTTGCTCTAAAATCTTTTTTTTATTCTTTATCCCATTTTCTTCTTTGTTTTTAGTAATCAATCAATTTCATTTCATTTTTTTGCCCCCATATTATTATTTCTGTCATCCTCATATTGCATTCTCTTTTCGAGTGATGCATTGGTCTATTATGAACTTTATCAATCAATATCTTAATTTTAAATGACAAATACAATGATTTCAGGTTCAAAGTTGGGTGTGAAACATGGTCAGTAATGGGGTATTTCAAGTTTAAAAAGATAAGCCTTTCGAGACATAAAGAATAATTCACTCAAGAGTATTTCAAAAATCAATATCAATTCTCTAGATAATGAACATTTGAATGACCTCGACCTACTCAGACCAAGCCTTTTCCAAAAACTCGTTACATTTGCGATCTTGTCACCTATGATTTCATATGTCCAATCCTTGCCCCACATTTGTGACTATTGAGAACTTGCCCCCGAAAAGTCATCTTTTTTAATTCTGGTGACAATTCATCCATTTGGTGCCATTTTTTTGTTCTTTGAAAGACTTTCTCCGAGCTCCACCTTCATTCAAGCCGCCTTTTCAAGTTTTTAGCTCAAATGACCCCCTTTGATTCAAACTGGCCTTTTCGGGTTTTCAATCTGAATCACTTCTTTTTTTTGTCCATTTTTATTTTTATATATATATTTTTTAAGCAAAATATTTCTTTACAATGTCTGAATTTACAGGATTTGGCAATTCATCATCATCCATTTTTGCAAGGATCAAAGCTCCACCAAAAAAGGCTTTTTTTACCATATATGGACCTTCCCAATTGGGCGTCCATTTTCTTCTATTTTCATGCTGATATGGCAAAATCCTTTTCAAAACCAATTCGCCCTCATGAAAGCATCGAGGTTGTATCTTTTTGTCATGTGCTCACATGATTCTTCTTTGATACATTTGTTCGTAACTGAGTGTTGAGAGCTTTTTCTCTTCAATAAGATTTAGTTGCTCGAAACGATCCTGAACCCATTCTGCCTCATCTAATTTTGTCTCCATCAACACTCTCAGAGAAGGAATTTCTACTTCAATTGGTAGTATAGCTTCCATCCCATACACTAGTGAAAACGGGGTAACCCCTGCAAAGGTTCGAATTAATGTTCTATAGGCAAGCAAAGCAAAAAGTAACTTTTCATGCTAGTCTTTATATGTGTCAATCATTTTTCTTAATATTCTTTTGATGTTTTTATTTGCAGCTTTCACTACACCATTCATTTTTGGGTGATATGGTGTTGAATGATGATGCTTGATCTTAAACTGTGCACATAATTATTTCATCATTTTATTGTTTAAGTTGCTAGCATTATTTAAGATGATCCTTTTTGAGAGCCCATACCAACATATTATCTCTCTTTTTATAAATCTACACACCACTGATCTCGTAATACTAGCATACAAAGCTACTTCCACTTATTTCGTAAAGTAATCGATTATTACAAAAATGAATCGATGCCCATTTAAAGCTTTTGGGGTTATGGGTTCGATCACATCCATTTCTCACATGGAGAAAGGCCATGGTGGTGCCAAGACGTGCAACGAGACTAAAGGGGAATGAATTTTATTTGGATAAATTTAGCATTTGTGACACTTCCTAGCATAACTGATCAATCATTTTTTATTGTAGACCAGTAGTAACCAGCTCCCATAATCTGTTTAGCCATCATATGCCCATTAGCATGTATTTCATAAATTTTTTAGTGTATTCCTTCAAGTATCCTTCTCGCTTCCACAGCATCGACACACCTTAGCAAAATCTGATATCGACTCTTTTTATATAGGATTTCTCCATCAAGCATAAAACCTGTTGTTAATCTTCGAATGATCCTCTTATCATTTTTTAAAGCCTACTTTGGGTAGTTTTGACACTTTATAAATTGTACAATGTCATAGTACCATAGTTATCGATCTACCTCTTCTTCCACGTTTGAACAGTGGGCTGGTGAAATTTTCATTTGTACTCTAATGGGCTGAATTCTCGTACTATTATTTAACTTGAACATTGTTGCTAAAGTAGCCAAGGCGTTAGCAATCTGGTTTTCTTCTCAAGAAACATGATGAAATTGGATTTCTTTAAAATATTTTATCAAGCCAATTATATGCTTTAAATATAACACTAGTGTCGGGTCTCTGGTCTCCCATTCACCTTTTAATTGATAAATTACCAAAGCTGAATCTTCATATGCTTTTAATGTTTCAATCTTTTTTTCAATGACCATCTGTAATCCCATGACACATGTTTCATATTCAGCAACATTATTTTGTGTAATTGAAATCTAACATTGCGGTACAGGGGTAGTAATTTTCTTCTGGGGATATTAGCACTGCCCCAATGCCATGCTCCATTATATTGGATGTCCCATCAAAAAATATTTTCCACACCTTTTTTACGGGCTCTTTATCTTCATCTTGCAAGATCACCATCAAGTTTTCATTTGGAAATTCAAACTTCATAGGTTCATAATCTTCTATGGTTCGATCAGCAAGAAAATCAGTAATTGCACTCTCTTTTATGAATTTTTGTGTCACGTACATAATATCATATTCTGAAAGCATGACTTGCCATCTCGCTATCCTACCTGATAAAGATGATTTTTTGAAAATGTACATGAGGGGATCCAATTTCAATATTAGCCAAGTCATATGGTAGAGCATGTACTACCTAAATCTATGATTAGTCCAAACCAGGGCATAACATATTTTTTCTATTTGGGAGCACTTGGCCTCATACTCCGTAAACTTTTTACTCAAATAGTAGATAGCATACTCTTTCTTGCCAGTTTCATCTCTTTGCCTCAATACATATCCCATTGATTTTTCTTAAACCGTTAGATATAAAATAAATGGTCTTTTTGCAACTGGTGGAACCAACATCGGTGCGCTTATCAAATACTCTTTAATCTTTTCAAAGGTATTTTGGTATTCTTCATCCCATTCACCAGGATTATTTTTACTAAGTAACCTGAAGATTGGATCATATTTCGAGGTAAGTTGAGATATGAACTAAGAAATATAATTCAATCACCCCAAAAAGCCTTTCACCTCCCTTTACGTGCGTGGTGCTGACAATTCTTGAATGGTTCAAATTTTATCAAGGTCTACTTCTATACATCTTTCACTGACATAAACTCTAATAATTTTTTAGATTTAATAGTAAATGTGCATTTCGTTGGATTTAGCTTGAACTGGTATCTTTCTAATCTTTCAAAAAGTTTTTTAAGATTAACAACATGATCTTCACCTTCTGAGAATTAACTATCATGTCATCAATATATACCCCTATTTTCTTATGCATCATATCATGAAAGAGAGTGACCATCGCCCTTTGATATGTGGCACCATCATTTTTTAGCCCAAAAGGCATAACTTTATAGCAAAACGTCCTTCATATTGTCACAAATATAGTTTTCTCCATATCTTCACGAGCTATTTTAATCTGATTGTAGCCAAAAAACCCATCCATGAATGAAAAAGTGAAGTGTTTAGCAGTGTTATCCATAAGAGTATCAATATGTGGCAATAAAAAATTATCTTTTGGGCTAGCCCTATTTAAATCTTGATAATCCACACACATTCTAACTTTTCCATCTTTTTTAGGAACTAAAACTATATTGGCTATCCATTCAGGGTACTTGGCTACTTCTAAGAAACCAGCGTCAAATTGCTTCTTTACTTTTTCTTTTATCTTCAGGAACATTTTTGGCTTCATGCATCTCAACTTCTGGTGTACTAGCCGACATTCTAATTTTAAAGGTAATCTATCTTCAACCACCTCTGTGCTAAGTTCGGGCATATCCTGGTAAAACTATGCAAATACATCTATGTACTCTTGTAGCAAATTCACCAGCTTTTGTTTCTCAATCAATGATAATGAAGTACTGATCCTAACTTCTTTCTTATTGTCACCATCTCTCAAATTTAATGGGTCAGTTGATTCCTGATGGGGTTCTATAATCTTCTCCTCTCATTCCATCCATTTCAACAGATCATGAGATAAATCATAGTCTTTTGAATCACCATCATTATCAAGCTCGTTAATGTGAATCGAACTTTCAAAATCAAACTCGATGTTATTGCCTTAGTCATCCATAATGTTCATTTTTAGAAAACTTGAAAATGGGTATAATCACAAAGAAATATATATTGATCTTGGCAAGGGCAAAAAGAATGGTAATGAAAGAAAAGAAAAATGAAAAATAGAGAACATGGTATAAGTGAAATACATTGCATTCATCATTTTATTAAGATAATGAAACTAAGTTTATACACTTAACCTCTCATGTTCTTGGGCAGAAGCAATTAGAATTTTCGAGTTAAAAGATCCAAGGATAACAAAAACGGTACACCATTATTCGAGTCTCCTAAAAAGAAAAAATCTTTTTCATCTTGTATGACTCCTTCATCTACTTTAACTTGAAATTGTGAGAAAGCTTCCTTCAAATCCATTACTAGTTCTTTTTGTTCAATTTCTGTTGACCCAGGATAGACATGCCCGACTGAATGAAAGGTTTCATACAAATAAGAGAACACCATTTTTCTATCAATAAAATTTTACCTTTTGAGGAGTACCATTCTCTTTTCTTTCTTCTCTAGCATTACATTCTTTTTATTAGCAGTCATAGGCTTATAGCCTAACCCCCATCTTTTTTTATTTTCAAATGAGCATGGTGCTCTTGCGATTTCTTATAAAGTTTTTCCTAAGCCTTACTCAACTTGCCAACCTTTGCCAGCAGTCTGCTTGATCACCATATTTGTGGCTTTTGATAATTGAGGGATCGGTATCCTTAACCCTTCTGACATAAGTGACATTTGCTATTTCAAAAGCTCTGAATGAATATTCGATTTCTTCTGTCGCCTCAACGTAGGGAGTAGTTAAGGTCTTTGTTACCAATAAATCTTTCTCACCATCCATACAGACTTATTTTTCTTTCATGATGAATTTTACCTTCTAGTGTAGAGATAAAGGTACAACTCCGATCGTGTGAATCCAAAATCTTCTCAGTAGATAACTATATGCAGGAGTTATGTCTATTACTTGAAATATGACATTAAAGGTATAAAAATTCCAATACACTAGTAATGGGATCTTTATATCACCAATTACCTCTTTTCACGCTTTGTCAAATGCTCTTACAATCATATGACTATTTCGTATGTGAGAGGGGTCCACCGAAAGCTTTGACAATGTCATCAGAGGCATAACATTAATAGATGATCCATTGTCAATCAGCATTTTGGCCATAGTGTGAGACTTACACTTGACAGTAACATGTAAAGCCTTAACACTATCATATCTTTCTGGAGGTATTTCATCATCATTGAAAGTGATGAAATTCGGGGCTATAATATTCCCAACCATGTAATCTACTTTCTCAACAAAAATGTTATGCTCGACATAAGCTTAGTTAAGCATTTTCAGCAAAGCATTCTTATGCAGCTCAGAATTCAACAGTAGTGACAGTAAAGAAATATGAACTGATAGTTTGTTTAACTAGTCAACCACACTGTACTCACTGTGCTTGATAATCTTTAGAAACTCACAAGCTTTTTTTTTTTACATCGGTTTGTTAACCTGCACTTTCGAGCTTACCACCGGCTAAGAATCTTGGCTTTCCCTTGTGTCTTCTTCTCTTATCTTAACTTTTCCTTTTATGGTCTTTTCTGACATTTCAGGAGTGTAAATTCGATCACTTCAGGTCATTCCTCCTATTCTCGTTATGTTGGCAATGTTTTTTATACTTAGATTATTCGAGGTCATATCAGGCTCTCGCATCACCATATCATAATCGTATCTCTATGGGACTGCTTTGTCGGTCTGATAAGAAAATGGACTAGGGACATAAATGGTCATTGGTGTCCTAAAAAATGAGATGATTTTCATAATTAAGGGCTCTGATTTCTTGTCATAATAGACAGTGAGAGGTTTGGGGATAAAAACTTACCAGGACGCTTGTCACCCACTGTATTCATACTATTTCCATCACATTCATCATAAAACTCAATGATGGCCTCATCCATCAAGCTCTGTAATGTTTGTTTAAAGACCTCACAACTTTGAATGAATGTCCAATCAATCTTCTGCGATACTTGGAAAAATCGTTAAAATTTTCATAACTTTCATTCAAAGATATTGGTTGAATCACGTCTATCTCACATAAATAGTCATACATCAGTTCAAAAGGGGTTTTTATTTCATCCACGCATCCTTTAACCCTCATATCTTTTCCCTTACCCATCATATTAATTTTTTCTTCGATGTGATCTGGCAAAAAGTTTCCACTGACACTTGACTTGCATTTGGTGTCAAAAATTAAGAGTCCATCATTTATTAAACCTTGCACTTTATGTTTAAGTACCATGCAATTTTCAGTAGTGTTCTGTGACCTCGTAATGATAATCGCATTTGGCATTAAGGTCATACCAACTTGGGTAAAGTAGTTTTAATGATTTTACGTATGAAGGAGCGATAAGATGGTCTCTCACTAATTAAAGGTACAAATTGGTGTAAGACATGGGAATTGGGTCAAAATGAGGGCTTTCCCAATTGTTATTATTCTATGAGTTTCTTTGATTGCTGTTTGGGTAGGTTGGTTGGGTAAATGGTCGAGTTGGAGGTACAGAGGTGTAGTTGGATGGTTGAGGGCTAAAGCTTGGTCTGGGTAGTGGTTGTTGGGGTGCTCGATAATGATATGGTTGTTGAAAATTTTGGTTGGTGGTAGGGTAGTAAATGGGTATGGATTAATGGGATAAAAGGATGGTGCGTGGGATTTCTGTGAGTGACAGCATGTGTCTTTTGCTTTTTCTTTTTTAAAGTTGCTATTTTCTTTTCGAGCCCTTCAATTTTATCACTTTTGATAGCGTTCTCTATCATCTCTCTTGAGATTACCATGTCAAAAAAATTTTTCATGGCATTCCCCACCAACCTATCATAGTACGGGGCTTTTAGTATGTTGACAAATAACACAGTTATCTCTTTTTCAATCAGTGATGGTTGGACCTAGACTGCTGCATCTCTCCACCAATGTGCATATTCCTTGAAGGTTTCTGTTGATTTTTTATCCATATTTTGTAATGACAGCCTATTAAGGGCTGTATCAATTATATGCTTATATTAAGCAATAAAAGTTTTGGCTAACTCTTTCCATGAATGGATTTTACTCTGATTTAATTGCACATACCATTTTGCTATTGATCCAGTTAAGTTGTCTTGAAAATAATGTATCAGGAGTTTGTCGTTTTGGGTATGGCCCGTTATCTTTCAACAAAACATGGTAATATGAGCAGAAGGGCATTTTATTTCATCGTATTTCTCAAAATCTAAGGTTTTAAATTTTGGTGGGATAACCAAGTCAGGCACCAGGCTCAATTCCTTGGCATCAATAACCTCATAGATGTTATTTCCTTCTACTGCTTTGAGCCTCTCTTCAAGTTGATCATATTTATTATGTATTTTTGAATTTATAATGGGCTATGACATTTCACGAGACTTTTCCTAATCAACAAGGTCATCAAGATTTGGCACCATGATCGAATTGATTGGGATGGGTCTCCAATTAGTATTCAAGTGAGTCGATTGTTGATTTGCTGAATGATTGATATAGGGGTATGGTTGCACACTTGGTGGTTATACGTGTATACCATGAAAAGCTTGAACTTGAGCTTGAAGTAGGGTTAATCTCGGAGGGTATAATGGCTCTTTCATATTAACCTCATCCCCTATCCTTGACGCGTCAATGACTTATCTTCTTTCATTGAACCAGATAACATTTATCTTAATTCAGCCATTTATGCTTCGATACTTTGTTGTATTCCTTTCCATCACTCTTTCTCGTATCTCCTCCTGTGCCCTTTCGACCCTTTCAAATCTGGTTGTATTCTCTTCTTCCATAGCTCGAGTATTATATTTATGCGAAATTGACTGATTTTGATTCCTCAACTTTGCTATCCTTGAACCTTAGTTTATTAACCATGAATTAGATCGCATGATACAATATCATTGATATTGTTGTTAGTATTTACATTTATTAAAATGTATGCATGAAATGAATGAAATGCAAATTGGGGCATTGTCTTGGATCGATCAAAACAAAAAAAATTTTTCATTAACCATGCGAGTCTTTATACATCGTCTGATCATCCTTGCATTAAAATCATAAAAACATTTGATTTGAGCATATTGCTCCCTAGCTTCATACAAAAAGCTTAATAATCTCTGACTATGGCTTTAGGTTGGTACAATCTCTCCTTCCAGTGTTTCCACCTTTTTGACCATGTTGGTTGCTTTTCAAACAGCCTTTTAGATTTGAGTAATCAAACGTTCGATGTATTGCTACCTCTCTAAACTTTTCGCTCTCCACATCTCTCGAGCATCCATGTCCATATTGCAAGTGCGAGGCCAAGAATTCTCTCTTTCTTGCCATTCAATCAAAATCTTATCATGTAACTCTAATTGCTTGACAATTGAAGCTTAAGCTCATTAATTCATGCTCTAAAGCTTTTTTCTCACTTTGCAAATTGAGTTCCTATTCTGCTCCCTCCTTAGTTTAGCTTTTAGCTTCTCACTTTCTCTTTGGTGCCTTACTACCTTTTCAGAAGCTCCTGAAAGTTTTTATTTCCATTCATGTTGTTCTTTGGTGAGTGCAGAGATCATTTTTTTGTTCTCTCGAGCTTTATTCTTCCAATACTCCACCATATCTCTTAATTCTTTCACATCCTTCTTGGATCCCTTTAAAGGTTTACTGTCCAACCTTAATTTTTTATTTTCCTGATGCAGATTTTACAAATCTTCTTTTAATACTTTTCATTCTTTAGTCAACTTCTGTACTGTATCATCTCTCATCGTTAAATCATATCTCAGTTGGTTAACCTGATTCATCATAGCCATCTTCTTTTTCTCTAGCCTTTTTCTTTCAATATTAAATTCTCATTGGGTGATCTCAAAAGTCAATAATGTCAATACTGAAATAAGAGCTGGCAACTTTTCTGAAACATCGATTGGTAGAGGCCTAATTTTGTTAACCCTTTTCATCATCTATGCAAGGTAACCTTCTGCAACATTATCTGTAAATCTAGTTAGGCTCATTCGATTGACTTGCTTCCATGCTTTGATGATTTCACAACCCTTTTTCACATAATCGAGTGTCCCATAATTGAACTCGAGTGAACTAAGTCTATGAGTCATAGGGATAAACTGTTGTGAGTCATATTATCTTTGAACTATAAGAGGTGCATAACTCACTGCCCCTTATATTCCTAACAAAGGTACCCATTACTCATCTTCACAACTATACAAGATGGCCACAGGAAGCATCCATGGTTCCCTCTATGTTACATCCTCGCTAGTGAGCTTAAGAAAGAATGCCAACCACTGACCTTTTGTCCAATCTTTCTTCCATTATTTAGCAATAAACTCCTTGATAGGGACGAAATAAACAAAAAATGGCCGAAATGATGTCTTTTTTTCCCCAAAAATGGTTTCTAAGCTAAACAAAAAGTAATTGAGCACACCCTATAAATCGTCCCTCACCCTTTCTGTGATAAAAATTAAGTGATCTAACAGTCTCTGCCAAAATAGTTGGTGAAGGGTTTATGCCTTTATCTAATTACTTAAAAAAATCAACCACTGATGCTTCTATATGTCCTAACACCTTAGGGAATACCATCAATCCATACACGGCCAAAACAAACACATCCAACCCCTGATCAATATCAATATATTTTTTTATGTACTCGAGCAGAAAAACCAATGGAATGGTCTCAATCCCATTCTTTTTCTTTTTGTGCTTGTCTATCTCTTCAACCCCTGCTTGCATGATCTTAGCTAACTTTTTTTTATATTCGGTAGTCTTATGCTCCTTTCAATAGATCTTATCTTGATTGGTAGATTCTATCCAGAGTACAGAAGAATATTTTTCAATCGTGGGGGCCAAGTCTTCTTGGTTGAATACAAAGCATCAGTATGATGAATCCCAAAATTATACTGTGGCTTTCATCAGCTATTCATCAATCTTTACCAACATAAACAGTGCCATATCCTTGTATTTCTTGGAAAAAGATTCCTTTTTCTCTGTTCCCCATTGTTTCCAAATAACTTCCAATTCTGATATATTATTTTGACTGAGATCCATATGCACTGACTGTGGCAGCATCGATATGTGACCATCAACTAAGCATTTTTCTTCTTTCTCCTGAGTACTTTCTGATTGGCTTTTGACCTCTAAATAGCTCTTACACATGGATGCATCTTTTAGGCTTCTTGAAAGTTTTTCTTGTTGAAGATTGATCCAAAACAATACCCTCTAAGAAATATGGTACCTATATGATGCATGCAACAAAATTGAAGACAACAAAAGAATTAAACAAATCAATAATGTAAATAAAACAAATAAATAAAAAATGAGTAAATGAATAAACAAGTATAATTTACGTCATAACATAATATACATAGTGTCCTAGTTTAGGTAATTTTCTCGTAAAATGGACAACATGGCTCTATCCTAAGGTTGGACCTTACGGCTCACTATATGCCAGGTTAAGATTTACATGTCTCAAGGTTCCCAAACTATTCCTCACATCATCGTCTGTTATAGACTAGTAAGGTTCTCCGATCCTCACCTATTACAGGTTATTAATGAAATGGGTTCAATCTGAGTGGAAGTATTTCGCTAGCAAATGCAGAGGTTATCACCTCATGAGAGCATAGCTACTTCACTTCCTCCTAAAAAGGACAGAGTCCGCGTCTAGAGCTCATGTATGAATATGCAAAGTGTGTGCAAAATAATGTATTAATTGAAATACCATAAACACAAAATTAAAATAAAATAACAACTAGCATACAATTTATCTTATTCATTAACATATATATTTTTGAAAAATCAAAATAAAGGAGATTAAATGGAATGTCAAATAAAACCAATTAAATCCAACAATTCTTAATAGTACATAATTAAAAGTTTTGGCTTGACTCTCAAATTAATATCCCCAGTGGAGTCGCCAAGCTGTCGTAATAGTTTTGGGACCACTAGACATAAAAGATTGTTAAATCAAAAAAATGAGGGGAGTCGCCACCAATCTTTGTTAAGGGGTGATTGGCCACCCCAAAAGTTTATCTTTTTAATAAAACTATAAAAGTGAGTTTAAAGTTTATCAAAAAAAATAATTTTCGATCTATAAAGAACCAGGTTGGGTCTGGGAGTCGGTTACGTGTGGGGAAAGATTAGTACCCCCACAACACCCAAAAATTGGTACCATTTAACTACGTGTTATTTTTGGTGTTGGATAAAAATGGTTTCAATTTGAAATTTAACATTAATTTCCTTCATTTGGAAAAATAAACTTTTGCTAAAGCTCTTTATTTAGGAATATTGAGAAAATCTTAAAGTTAAAGAATTATTTTAAAATCCTCCAACATCTAGGCAGAATTTAAAATAACTTCTTTCGCTTAAGATTTAACACGATAATCCTTAAAATAAAATAATAATCTTTATCGAAGATAATTGTTAGTGACTCTCCAACATCTAGGCAGACTACCAAGAATTATTTCCTTCGAAATGTTATTTTTATTTTATTTCATAATATCACAGATCCTTTTTTTCTTTTAAAATGTATTATTCTTTTTTATTATAAAATATTTTATCATCAAACAGTAAATTAAAGAGAAACGAATACAAACAATTATCGATGATAACACATTAACATATGTATGCTAATGAATGTCATGTAAAATGAAATGCAATTTAAAAGTTGGGTTCTTAAGTATAATGAGACCACCCTGACTCTCCAACATCTAGGCAGAGCTTAGGTGCGACTATTTATATCTAAGATCCCGATTTACTATTATACTTTTTATTTATTAATCTTATTATTAATGTGAATTAAGAACTCATGTGAAAAAAAACTTAATGAAGTAAAGTTTCCTAAATACCCCATCATCTAGGCGACATTCGGGAAGAAATTACTTCAAATGAGATTTTCACATGTGTCCCTAGAATTTTCAGAATGTTTTGAGTAAGGGCTTGAGTAGAGGTTTTAAAGGTTAAGGTTTCAAGATTTTGAAGATTCGGGTTTTAGGGTTTTGGTTTGAGTTTTGAGGGTTTTAGGGTTTGGTTTTATGGTTTAAAGGGTTTTAAGGCTTGAATTGTATAGTATGGAAGGTTTAGGGTTTTGATTTTACAGTTTAAAGATTTTAGGGTTTTGGTTTTAGCTTTGAGGTTTGGGGTTTTGATTTAAGGGTTTGGATTTTAGGGGTTTTAGATTTTAGGAGGTTTGGAGTTAAGAGATTTTGGATTTTAGGGGTTTTAGAATCCTAGGGTTTTGAAATTTAAGATTTAGTGTTTAAGGTTTCATTTTTAAGAAAATGCGAACCTCTCTAAAAATCTCCAACATCTAGGTGAATTTTCGGAGCAAGTTCGATTTTAGTGATTTTTGAAAATTAATAAAAAATTTCTTATATATTTTTTTTTATGAAAATTTATTAATAATAATTTTTCAACATCTAGGCGAAATTATTTTTAGGAATATGTTTTATTCCCGCTAATATCTAGGGAAAATAATAATAATAATTTATTTTATTATTATTATTTTTTTAAGCATTTTTAATATATATTTTTTAATTATTATCTTACTTGTTTTCATTTTTATAATTATTAAAACAATTAAATATTTATCCTAACAAATTTAAAAACTTATCATGCATAAATATATGAAAAAAAACTCAAAACAATAAAAATAATAAATTGAAAAATTGAAAAAAATTTTTTTTTTACCATAACCAGACCATTCAACGGTCCGATCAATAGTGATTTGGTTAGACCGAAAAGGGTTTGATTCGGCATGTGGTTCGGTTGAGCCGGTTGAGGAGCGATTTGGGTCAATCTAAGGAGTGGTTCGGTCTGGTCTGGTCAAACCGATTCAGAGCTACTGAGGAGCCGGGTTGTCAGGTCGGTTGCATGGACCTTAGGTCGGGTCCGGGTCCGGGTCCACGTGCTGATCTTCCTTTACTAAAACGACGTCGTTTTGGCCTTTAGGCCTTTATATATAACTAAAATTTTTTTTGTGTTCATTCTTTTCTGTTTTAGAAAAAAAAAAAAAGGTTAGAGCTCTGGGGGAGAGCTCTAGAGCTCTCGCCGTTCGGTCGTCGAATCGCCACTTCAACTATCGCCTGGGTCACCACCGACGGTTGCTACCGGTGGTTTCTGATCATCGAAAAACTTCACAATTCTTCTAGAAGCTCTCTTCAACGTCTTCTTTCCAAATTTGATTTTCTTTTCACCAGAAACAGCCTCGATAGTCATAGATCAGGGCTCAAAGTTTTTTGAGTTTTCTATTTCCCTTTTTTTTTTTGAAAACCCGCACTGACAGCCTCTTTTCTTTGTTGCAGGAAAACTTGGCGCTGAGGTTCCTCCCTACGGGGAGGATTGTGTTGTTTTTTTAGTTTTTTTGTTTGGGTGTTAGGGGGTTCTTTTCGATTTTCTGGAGAGGGAGTTTGTGGGAGTGTGAAATAGATCTTGGGTTTCTAGGGGTTTATGCTTTTAACCTTTATTTGAAAGGGTTTTTTCTTCTTTTTTTTTGAAAAAAATGAGCTGGGGTTTTTAAAGAGCTTCCAAGGAGGGGACAGATAGTGGTTGTAGGGTGGCAAGGTGGTTGTAGGGTAGCTATCTGGTCTGGTGGCTGGACAGGGGACTAGTCAGGGGTTGGATAGGGGCATCGTACCAGCCTTCTATTTTCTGTCTCTTTTTTTTTATTATTATATTATTATTAATAATATTTTTTTAATATATGTTATTATTATTATTATTATTATTAAAATTATTATTGTTATTATACTGAAAATGAAAACAGTAGACCCAGACAAAATCGGTGTCTACACCAAATGGCACATTCCAACCCAGTGTATATGTCACAGGCCGAGAGTCAACCTCCAAGCTCATACATCTCCAGGATCCAGGCATGCACTTATACGATATTCCAAATCAGCTTAATTGTCACAATTTTACACTCATGTGAAGTATTATCCGTTCTGATCCCTCTGGCCTCACGGTACCTCCCTAAGCTTATGGTTTTGACTTACAAAAAATGTCTCACAAGGAAGAGGTGGTGTGAACCCTTTTATATCTCAGTGATCCCCATTTCATATATGATGTGAGATTAAAATATCTTATCTACTCTCTCTTAAAACACTTAACGTGACATAGACATCGAGCTAGAACTCTTTTTGATCGGTGGTTATTGAAAATTTTAACCAAGTTATTAAAATTGTTTTTGAATTAAAAAGTACTCCAAATGAGCTTTGAAATATTAATTTTAACCACAAATTGCATTAATAATCATCGCTAACACAATTTTTTTTAGTAGGTCAATCGTATTTACTAAAAAAAATTAATAACGATTTTATATTTCTTATATAACTGTTGAGTTTTCAGACTTGCATGATATGGCAGTAATTGTTGAAGATATCTTCAACTACATAAGATCTGAGAGCCAATTAATTTGAATTATGAATTAATTAACATAATTTTTAAGACATGATTTTTGTAACTTTCATCCTTTGAAATGAGTTAATCCACTTAAATTAGAGTAAAGGATAATCAATAAGATCATTTCAGTCAAAAAGAATAATTGAATTGACGGGTCCTTTTGAAACTGAAAACAGAATGATTTAATAATCTTAAATATAAAATTAAAAATGTAATGAATTTAAGAAAAATTGAACTTAAAGAACAAGTAATAAAGAAACCTTCATTTTTTAATTTTTCATAAACTTACTAGAGGACAGTAAAAATTTGGACAAAGTTCATTTCAAGCTTAGTGGACCAAAAAACTATTGACTTGTCAATTTGCCATTTCAAGCTCTTGGCTAAGATTTTCACAACTATTTTTTTTTTTATGAATAATAATTAAGAGATAGGGACCCCGTCAAGCAAGGCAAAATCCTCCCAGTGTATACGTTGCGCTGGACGAGACACAATATCGTATTCATATACGATTTTTTTTACCCATCACGTACTTGATTTAAAAATCTTAACCAAGTTCTTTAAATTTGTTTTTGAATTAAAAAGTACTCCAACCTTTTTTAAATATTGAATTTAACCATAAATTGCATTAATTATCATTGCTAATACAATTTGCTGGCGTGCAATCCTGGTCTGTTCTCTCTTTCTCCAATAAAAAACACTAATCATTCCCATTCTCCGGATTTGAAGCTGAAAATTCAGTGGTCCATTTACTAGACATGAAGATGGATGATCGACTTCCCAAAAAAAGGAAAAGAAAAAAAAAAAAAAAGAAAGAATGACAATTGAACAACTTCTAGTGCTCGATCCAGCGGTAGCTCTGGTATGTTCTAACTTACCAAATTTTATTTCATCATGCATCTTGATTATTAAAAACACATGATTCTTAGAAATTTCATATCACTCTCTAAAACAGATAGTACAAGATGCACATGTGAAGCCAGGATACTCGAAATAAATGTTTTGAATGGTTGGTTCTATAACTTCTGCAAATAGTGCAACAGAACGCTCATATCATGTTATAGCAAATTCTGGTGTTCAGACCACCATGAAAAAGTACCCTCACTTGGATATATCCCTCACCATATATTGTTTCCCACAAGTATATTACATAAAAAATTATACTGTAAATTGCTATATAAATAGCTTCAGTAGCAAGCTAGGCATAAAATTATAAAACTTTATAGAGGACAAAATGAGATGCACCATCACTAGTTTACACTATATTTAAGCTAATTTCATTCGTAGCATCAAGTGATGTAGTTGGCTCATCAATTGGATTGTCGCCACCAGGATCCTTAGTTGATGCATCAAAAGGAAACTGAAAAGGTCTTGGAGGCATTTCGAGCAATTCAGTATCAGTTTCGAGCATCTCCAATACTTTTGACATTGAAGGACGATTAGGAGGCTTCATTTGTATACACCAAAAAGCTACTACTAACATCTTCCTCAAAATTGTCTTCTCATTATCCGTAACATCTCCCAATTCTATTTCCTCTCCTTGCTCAAATCGATCATATATCCATGATGGGAAGTATATCTGACTTGATTGTTCAGCAAATGCATTCAAATTTTTCCTTCTTCCCACAATTTCCATTAATAGCATCCCAAAACTATAAACATCAGCCTTATATGAGATGCCTCCAATGTTTTTGTAGACCAATTCGGGAGCAATATATCCCAGTGTACCTCGTGCTGCAGTAAGAGAGACAATACTATCATCTACTGAATACAATTTTGCCAGACCAAAATCTGAAACTTTGGGGTTGAAATTCTCATCTAGAAGAATATTATGAGGCTTGATATCAAAATGTAAAATTTGCATGTCACATCCTCGATGTAAATAGTCAATTCCTCGAGCAACTCCAAGCACGATATCAAGCATTTTCTGCCAGCTTAAACTGATCTTATTTTCTCCAGAAAATATGATTTTATCTAAGGAACCATTTTGGCATGAAATCATATACAAGAGCTTGCTTTGACCCCTCAACACAAAACCCAATAAGTTCGCAATGTTGACATGATGAATCCTCCCAATTGTTGCAACTTCATTAATGAAATCTTGCCCATTAGCTTTATTTGCCCAACAACTTTACTGCCACAGATGGTTGCTACGAAGTTTTCCTTTAAACACTAACCATAAACCCCCTTCTCCTAATTTATCTTGAAACCACTAGTTATTCTTTTTATTTCATAGTAAGAATACCTAATAGGTATAAAGTTATTTGACTTGAAGAACTCTTCAAATTGTATCATCTGCGGGATAAGTGTCTTCTTCGTAATTTGTATGTAACAACCGCAATCAAGATAGATATCCCCAACAACATTCTTGCTAAGGAATCCTCCTTTTCAAGAAAAAAATGTAAACGTATTAGTATTTTTCAATGAAAGCATTAGGTGTCCAAGAAAATAAAAACATGGGAACCTTAATTTTAACAGTAATCCTGAAGCACAAACACAAAATTGTAGTCATACTGAATAAACTTAAACATGGAGGGAAAATGAACAAATCAGAAAATATTGAAATGAGCATCCAAAACATAACCTTCAAACTACACAATTGAAACTAAATTACCATAAAAGAAACACCAAAAGATGCAAACAAACCCAAAAAGAATTGATAAAGTCAAGTGTTGACATCCACTATTTAACCATAATAGGATTTATGATCATCACTTGTAGTCGACTCAACAATTCTGGAAGATGCTATATATCTATTCCGTTCTCTAATGTCACCAAATCTCTAACAGGACTGCTAACATTCTTCAAACTATAACTTATTTAGACAAAAAAACTAGGTAACCATCTTCTAGGGGTCCAAGTTTTAGTGGGTAGACATCAGAGAAAACAGAATTAGAAGTTAAGGCAGGTTCTTCAAACTTTTTCTTTGAAATGTTGTCAACACTGTAACACCCAGGATTTGAGTTAAATTGTTCCTTAACACTGTCTTTTAACAAACTCTCACCCTTTGAACTATTGAAAATATTCTCTAAATTCATAGTTGTACTATGTTTTGTAGAATTTTTTAAAAAAAGATTGTTAATTTTTTTTCTTCCCATACACTTTCAACCACATTAAATGTGGTAATTAAACCAATGAGTATCAACATACATTTTGGGTACTATCAGAATTTTTAAAAAGTGAGACTCATTGTGAGAATGATCTTAAGAGAATTGGAAGAAGCATTGAAATTAAATTTAAACTTGTACGATCTAAAAAGCTTGTTTAATTCTTTTTTGTTAAACTTGAGGACTTTGATTTATATATGCAAATGCAAATATAAAGCTAAAACTTAAATATACCTGTTATTGCAAGACACAAAATATATGTACCTACAACAAAATACCAAGACAAAAAAAAAGTAATTATTTCAACAAAAAAACTAAAATATATAGCAAATCCAAGAACAACATTAATAATGAATTCTCAGGGAAGCATACGTCTAGATCGATCACCATCATTGTAGAATACATACGGATGCTTAAAAAGGAAATGCACAAAGCTGTCCACATAGTTTTTCAAGGCATATCTCAAATCTAACAATCTGGATTATTCAACACATTAAATTAAAATTAATAATGATGATATAAAAGAATATTGATAATTTGAAGCAGATAAAGAAATGTAAAAAACAAAAAAATCAACAGATAAAACATTATATTTTGTAGTATCTTATTCTTACCTGTAGTGAAAGATACTAAAGATGAATTTGTCATTGTATAGTTGACTATTAGAATACAGTATGGAAATGAATTCGAACTTCTCTATTTAAACATCAATTTGATTTTAATTTTAGATTTCCAAATCACAATTTTCAAATAACGCTAGCATAACCAAGGAGCTAATTTTTATTAGAGAAAATTGCACTTATGTAATGAAATAGAAATAAATTAATGGTCAGTATGGTTTTTTGAAAAATAATTAATGTTTGATGTAATGATTTTTTCTTAATGTAATCGTGAAAATGTTAATTACTACCAACTGTACAAAAAGAACCCACCCAGTACCAAAAATACCCTTAATTTTTGTTTATATTTTCTCTCCTTTTTATCTTTTTTTTTTTTTTTAAACCCGCCCTTGCTGGTGCCAGTTGGTCCTTGACCGATGAGCAGGAGGGTGGAAAGAGAAGAAAAAGAAAAGAAAAAGACATTGTGATCTTGACAGCAGAATGCCTCATTACATTTAAAATATAAAAATTGCATATTCATTGCATCAAATAATATTTATTTTAAAAAATCAGGGATAATTTATTATGTTGGAATATTCAAATACCCCTAGCTGTAATTTTTTTAATTTAATTATTAATTTAAATTCCTATCAAGAACAGTTATCAATTTTTTCTAAAACGGAACTAAAATGCACAAACAAATCTTATTCTTACCTGTAGTGAAAGTTATTAAAGATGAATTTGTCATTGTATAGTTGACTACTAGAATATGGTATTGAAACAAATTCAAAATTTTCAATTTAAACAACAATTTGATTTTTATTTTAGTTTTCCAAATCACAATTTTCAAACAATGTTAGCAGAACCAAGACACTACTTTTTATTAGAGAAAATTGCACTTTGGTATTGAAATAGAAATAAATTAATGGGCTGGTAGTTTATTGAAAAATAAGTAATGTTTGATGTAATGACTTTTTTTAATGTAATCATAAAAATGTTAATCACTATCAAGTGTAATAAAAAAAAAAAAAAACCAATGAAGTACCAAAAATACCCTTATTTTTTATACTTTTCCCTTTTATTTATTTTTTTTCTTTTACAAATCCTTCTTGTTCGTGCCACTTGGCCATTGACCGATGAGGAAGAGAGTTGGAACAGAGAAGAGAAAAAAGGACAATAAAATACCTCATTACAGTTGAAATATATAAATTACATTCATTACGTCATATAATATGTATTTTAAAAAGAAAACAGTTATCATTTATTATATTGCAACACACCTAACTGTAATCTTTTTTAATTTAATTATTAAGCTTAATTCCTATCAAGAACAGTTATCACTTTTCTAAAATAGAACCCAAATGCACAAAAAAAAAAAAATCTTACATATCTCGGAATGAAACACTGTTGTCGCACCCTGTGCAGTTGTAGTAATCCCATATCAGTTCATAGCCCAGTAATAGCTGTTCATAAATATCCGAAGTAGATAGACCTGAAATATTCTCAAGCATGATTGGAACCTCAGCTATGCCTATGCAAGATGGATTGAAATCGGACGCCTGGGTGTTTCCATGTAAAAAATAAAAGTAGGAAGGTGGATGGGAAGAGCTATTTGGGCAACGAGAGGCATTGACGTACAGAGAAGATTTCATTGTTGTTGTGCAATTTACTAGATACATAAAACTATAACCATACATAGAACTATATTTATGATATAAATAAACATCCACTCCTAAATTCGATTCCAAAGACTGATATGAATATTCAATACCATTTAAGGAACCACGAGGAAGGGAGCAATGGTCTCTGCTCAGTCTCTCATGATCCACTATATCCATAACTCGTAATATTGTTTGGTCTCCATAAGAGATGTTTTGGACGTACAAGTTATCCTTACCAAACACAAAAGTGGTGCGATTGTTATTGTTGCATTCCAGTTCTAGCCTATGGTCACCACACTCGGGAGGCTGGCTTTTTAATCGGAAAGGGAAGTTGACGGTGACGTTTCCACAGTAAGAAGAGCCACAGTCTTTAGGAATTCGACGTTTAGCGATGCAAGAATCAGGGAATGATAGAAATAAAGCAAGGGCCATGAGCCAAAACAACGAAAGTTGTGCTTTTGCCATCCTAAAGTTTTGCTGATGAAGAACCAGATTTAAGTCCAAGGAAATATAAAAGCATAGAAACCTTTTTTTTTTTTTTTTTTCATACCGGGAAGAAACTCATGTTTTTAAACTTACTCAGGTTAAAGCGAGGGAAGACTTTAACGACTTAGACAATAAGAATTAAAGAAAGGTAAATGTAAATCCAAGTTGACTGACCCGTCAAGTGCTTTAAACCATTTTAATTATTATTCAATTAAAATCAACAATATACACGTAAAAAAATTTATATTTGATATATTATTATTATATAAATTTTATAATCTATTAATATATTATACGGTGTCACCTAACTAATTTATAAATTTAGAAAATTTAAAATCCCTAAAATTAAAAATGAAAATATTCAATAATTACTATAAAAAAATATAATCGAGTTGGATGGTTTTTCAGCTGAAATTTATGATACTTTAAAACAGGATAGTTGCTCTTCGAGTTAATGAAATCTTCTCTTTCTTTCAAAAAAAAATAAAAAAATAACTGTTTTTTTAATTAAATAATTTTAATATTTATCTTTAAAGATTTTTAATTTTTTAAATTCGTGAATCAATGAAATGATCCTATATCATGCATTAATATAATAGATTTATATACTATCCGATAATGTATAGTGTAGAAATCTTAGAAAAAGATATAATAACGTAAAAATTTGTAGAAGGGGGCGTAAGAATTTAAGAAGTATAATGAATATTAGAAGATGCAAGTAAGGAATCAAGTTGTAAAAGACAAGGAAATTAAGCACTGAAACAGTTTGTGTGGTGTAACTGAAAGCACGTCATACTTCGAGAAATCAAAGTCAATTGTGGAGAACGATTTAAGCACTTAGTCAAGGTCTTGGATAAGATTTTCATATCACTTTCTCTTTTTTTTTTTTTTAATTTTATTTTGCGAAGATGAATAATTAGGAAGTAGTTAAGACCCCGTCAAGGAAGGTATCCACACCCATAGGCCAGCGTACGCGTATAAGACTTTTTTGTTATTTCTGATGGTCTATGGTCAAAGTCGTTCGGTTATCTTCCACGCAATTCAGTTGAAACCCCGGGTAACCACACTCCGAAGGTTGGGTTGCTGATTCAAAAGGGCAACTAATGTTGACATTTCCAGATAAAGAAGAGCCAAGAGTCTTTGTTTTGTTGAACATAAAGTATTGGGTAGTAGTCCAGTGATAAAAGTACACTTGTGGGTAGATATATTAATTGGTTTTATTGAGTTTATATTCTGTTAAATATGTGGAAAATAAAAAATTATTATATAAAATTTATACTGGTATATTGAACATAAAAATATTTTTTTTATTTTCATTAAATTTTTTGTTAAAATAAATATTTTTTATTTTTATTAAAATTTTAAATTATATATTTTTATATTACTTTTATGTCATATTTAATTATGATCGGATTTCGTTTCTTCGACTGATCTATTATTGGTGGCAGTGAATGAAAGCAAGTCATACATTGATACAACCAATTAAGTTGCTCTTAAGTGGAACACTTTAGCTACGAGTCAGTCAAGCACCTTATTCGATAAGACCTCTTTGCCATTTCAATTGACAAATCAGAGAAAAATTGTATGTTCAAAATCAAAGTCATTGCAAAACTTTGTTTTTTTACGAAAATAATTTTTGAAAAATAATTTTTATAATTTTATATTTATTTGTTAGAAAATTAATCGGTTAACAAAATATAATTTATTAATTAATTTAAAATTAAAATTGTTTTCCTCTAAAGAGAAAGATAATTTTTTAAAAAAACTTATTTGTAGGTAAGATTACTCGTCAAATTTATGAGCACTATGCTACTCATGTTGGGCCTTGGATAAAATTTTTTTAAGTTTAAATTTAATTTAATACAACTACAAATATTATTATAAATAATTTTAATATTTTAAAATATTAATATAAATAATAAATGATTTAAACTATTAATATAAATAATAAATTGTTTTATTTTAAGTGTTTGTTTATATTAATATAATATTAAGTATTAAATATTATTATTAAAATATAATTATTTTTTAATATTAATAATTTTAATAATAAATTGTTTCAATATATTTTAATAATAAATAATTTTTAATATTTTAATAGTATATTAATATTATTTTTATAAAATAAAATTTTCAAAAAATAGCTAAACACCAAAAAATTATTTTTATTAATTCATCCAAATAACAAACAATTTTTTTTTAAATATAAATATTTTTAAAAATTAATTTTCATGAAATAAACGGAATCTAAGCTCCAAGCTCTCCTTTTAATTCCCTTTAAGTATCTAATGTTGTTACCAAAGCAAATAATCTTAAATTTTGTAGTTTTTTTTTTATGGAAAATCACGCTTTTTGAAAAGGGGGAAACTACCATGCACATCATCTAACGTGGTGGAGCTAGCTATGACTGTGATTTAGACGAAAGTATTTTTGTCTTATAAATTTATAACATGTTTTATATAAAAATTATGCATAATAATTTATATCAACATATAAAATATAATATATTCTTTATTTTTATTAAATTTATATAATTTTTATTAAAATTTTAAATCATATCATATTGATATATTGTTTTATATAATTTTTTATCATATCATCTTATGTTATTTTAAATTATTAAATTTATTACAACCCAAACTGATTTGAAAATTCATAACGTATTACCATCCTCACCTGATTTAAGCTCAATAGACATCAAATACATATTTGACGTGGATTGCCCAATATATTTTTTTTTACATGTAATCTCTTTTATTTCATAAACCTTTCATTATTTTTATGAAAATTTCTCAATCTAAAATTTTCAAATCCAATTTTTAATACTAGCACTATTTTTTAAATAAAATTGCCCCAACAATACTTAATTTAATAATAACCCTGTTAATAATATTCTTAGTAAGTAAAAAAAAAAAAATCATTCAAACAAGCCAAACATTTTCAATTTTCAATAAGTCATACTTTTGGTTCTCACGCGTAGCTCGTTTCAATTTTTATTTTTTTCATCTCATTTTTTTACATTTTTTTTTAAAATTCAAAATTGTGTCTTTTTTTAACATCTAAAATTTTTAAATTTTTATATTTTAAAATTATTTTTCATGATTTTTTTATTTTTTGACATTAAAAATTATGAAACTTTAATTTTATAAAAAAATTTAAATTTTAATATTAAAATGCATCAAAATCAAAGTTTTTTTTTTTTTTTAAAAAAATCAATAACACTTAAACAATTTAAGATGAAGGGAGTACTTAATATTAGCTTTAATCTCATGAGATGCACAAACGATAATTTTTTATATTATTTATTTACAATAGAAATATTTTTATAAATTTAAAAAGTTAAAATTGTAAATTTTATAAAAAGGTAAAATTTTAACTCTGAATTTAAAAGTTTTAAATTAATATGCATTGTATTGCTTAATATAAGAAACTTTAACTTTTGTGCATCTAGTAATAAGTATTGTATTACAGTCGATCCGAATATTAGTGTTGATCAAATTTTTAAAATTTACAAATTTAAAAAGATTTAAGTGTATAAAATCTTTTTTTCCTTTAAGTGAATTAAGTATATAAAAGTTAAAGATTAAAGATAGATTAAGAATTAAAAAATAATTATTGCTTATAAATAAATAATTTGTTTCAATTATTTATTGATATAAACTATTACAAGAGACACACGATGATAATAAAATTGTAAACATATTAAAATAATAGGTCATTTACATTGATCTTTAAATTTTTACGTAAGATTTAAAAATAAATTTAGATGGCATACATGTTGGTCATTTTTTAAATGTATTGAGTAAATAAAAGTTGAAAGTGAAGATGAATAATTAGGAAGTAGTTAAGACCCCGTCAAAGAAGGCATCCACACCCCCAGGCCCAGCGTACGCGTTTAAGACTTTTTTGGTTTTTTCTAATCGTCTATGGTCAAAGTCGTGCGGTTCTCTTCCTCGCAATCCAGTTGAAGCCCCGGGTTACCACACTCTGAACGTTGGGTCGCCGATTGAAAAGGGACGCTAATGTTGACATTTCCACGTAAAGAAGAGCCACAGCCTTTGTCTTGTTGAACATAAAAAGTATTGGGTACGTAGTCCAGTGATAGAAAAAACTTCACTTATGCGTAGATCTATTAATTATTAAGTTTAAGTCGCGTACGTGGAATGTGTGTAAAATAAAATATTATTATATTAAAATTGTATTGATATTTTAAATATAAAATATTTTTATTAAATTTTTTGTTAAAATAAATATTTTTTATTTTTATTAAAATTTTAAATCATATTATTTATATTTTTTTATATCATATTTAAAATATGATCGGATTTCATTTCTTCGAACTGATCTATTATTGGTGGCAGTGAATGAAAGCAAGTTATACTTTGACACAACCAATTAAGTTGCTCTCAAGTGAAACACTTTAGCTACGAGTCAGTCAAGCCATTTCAATTGACAACTCAGAGAACAATTGTGTGTTCAAAATCAAAGTCATTGCAAAACTCTATTTTTGCTAAAATAATTTTTGTACTTTTTTATATTTATTTGGTAGAAAATTAGTTGATAAAAAAATATTTTATTGATCAATGAAAAATAAAATTATTTTTAAAATTGTTTTCCTTTTTTAAAAAGAGGAAGATAATTTTTTTTTTTTTAGTTTGTTTATAGGTAAGACTACTTGTCAAATTTGTGAGCGCTACTCCATTCATCTTGGGCCGTGAAGATAATTTTTTTTAAGTTCAAACTTAATTTAATACAACTAGAAATATTATTATATTAATAAAAATATTTTTTATTTAATTTTACTTAAAAATTAAAATATTAACATTAATAGTCTTCTAATATTTTAATTTTAGATATTTTTATAACTCTAATGAAGTAAGACTTTGAACGTGATATTTTAAGTTTAAATTTGATTTGATCAAAAATATTATTATAGTGATAAAAAATATATTTATTTAATTTAATTAAATAATAAAATAATAATATATTATCATAAAAGTTTTTGGTATGTTAATTTAAAATATTTTATTTTATATATTATAAAACATAAATACTTTTAATATTTCAATAATAAATAGCATTATATTATTATTTTAATAATATATAATATATTAAATAATATTATATTATTTTGATAATCAATAATAAATGATATTATAATATTATTATTTTCATAATATCAATATTTTTAACAATTTCTTAATAATTTTCAATTTAAAAATATCTTATTTTATATTTTATTTATTAAGGTATTTTTATTACTATTTTTATAATAAATATAACTAACATTTTTGTTATGATTTAATAATAAATACTTTCAATATAAAATATAACTATTTTAACTATATAAATATATTTAATATTTGATTAATAAATATTACTATTTTCCAATTTTCAATAAGTCATTTATTACCCTTTTGGTTCTCATGCATAGCTCGATTTAATTGTTATTTTTTTCATCTCATTTTTTTAATTTTTTTTAAAATTCCAAAATTATGTCTTTTTTTTAACATCTAAAATTTTTATTTTTTATTTTAAAATTATTTTTCGTGATATTTTTATTTTTTGACATTAAAAATCATAAATTTTTAATTTTATAAAATATTTAAAATTTAATATTAAAAGCATTAAAATCAAAGTTTTTTTTTTTTTAATTTCATAAAAATCAACAACACATAAACGATTGAGATGGAGGAGTACTTAATATTAGCTTTAATCTTGCAAGATGCAAAAATGATAATTTTTATATTATTTTTTTATACTATAAATATTTATATAATTTTAAAAAGTTAAAATTATGAATTTTATAAAAAAAAAAAGAAATTTTAACTTTGAATTTAAGAGTCTTTAATTAATACGCATTGTATTGCTTAATATATAAAAAACTGTAAATTTTTATGCATCGAGTAATAAAATTTGTAATAAGTGTTGTATTACAGTCGACCTGAGTATTAGTGCTGATCAAATTCTTCAAATTTATAGATTCCAAAGGATATAAGCATATAACATATATTTTTTAAATAAGTTAAATATATAAAAGTTACAGATTAAGGATAGATTAAAAATTAAAAAAATAATACTTATTGCTTATAGATTAATAATTTATTTCAATTACTTATTGAAATAAATTATTGCAAGACACACGACGATGATAATAAGATTGCAAACATATTAAAATAATAGATCATTTACATTGATTTTTAAATATTTATATAAGATTTAAAAATAAATTTGGATGACATACATGTTGCTCAATTTTTAAAAAGTATCGAGTAAATAAAAATTGAGAGTTAAGGGTAGATTAAATTTTTTTTAAAAATAGTTATTGCTTATAAAATAAATAATTTGTCTCAATTATTTATTTGTATAATGAGTTGGCAGGTTCCTGATAAAGATCACAGATAAGCAGACACCCATGAGCCAAGAAAGTGCCCAATTTGTGTTTTTCTTCACATTCTTAATTTGCATGGAAAAGTAATCAAAAGCTTTTCCATCCTAAAGTTGTTTGACCTTTAAAATCACTACTTATTTTATTAATTCCTTATTCTTCACATTCCTTAGCCCTACAGCCTTTTTTTTTTTTTTTCTTTTTAATTCAGTCTGTTTTTTTTATCAATTTATTAGTTGTTGGAGGACAACTAGCACTAGTCCGATGGCAAAAAAATTTATGCAAATACAAAGAATAGTCACTTTAAAAGAAAAGGGTTATTTCGGAGAAATTTAATGTAATTAATTCATATAATTATTTTTTGAAAATAATATATATTAAATTTAATATTTAAATATTAGTATATGTAATCGTTATTTTAAGTAATAAAGGCAATTAAGAAAGAAAACTCGAAAAAATAACACAAACATGTTTCTTTTGGTTTTCTCAATGGTTAATGAAGCAAACTCTAAATTTTTTATAAATCTTTTAGGTTTTTTTTTTAAGCATATATATGAAAATCTTTTGAGGAAATGTTCAATCATATTTGATCTCTCAATGTTTTCTTTGCCAGTTTGCTTTTCTTTTCTAGCATTAAAAAAACCGCCTACGCATTACACTTTCAAAAGACTCTCCTTCTTCTCTGTTCACTTGGTATAAAAAACACTAAAGACTCGAAAAAGCAAAAGCAGAGAGACTGAGAGAAAAAGCTCTAACTCCAAATCACACAAACAAAAATCACAAATCATCTTTCCATTTCCCACCAAAAAGCAAAAACCAAAGCAGAAAACACACCCATTAAACAAACTCTGAAAGCAATCACAATGCAAAGCAAAGCCATCAGAATCCCACTTGTTATACACCCTTCGCTCCCATTCCTCCTTTCCTTTTCACTGCTACACCAATCATGTCAAATGAGATTGTTCCTGTCGATCCCATCTTTGAAGAAGAACCCAAACCCAACCAAAAACCAATCATTACCAATGAAGAAGAAGAAGAAGAAGAAAGTAAGGGAGTTTCAAGGTCACTTATGGTGAAAGTAGAAGTAGTGGAAGTGGTGGCTATGTTCTGAAGTGTTTAACAGTGAAAGATTGCCTCCTATTTTGGCTTCTGAAATTCAAAGGTTTCTTAGAGTTGCTAACATGTTGAAATGGAAAGCCACTCGTGTTGCTTATCATTGTAAGTCTTTTTCTTTCTTTCTTTTATTGTTTTTGTGTTTTTCCTGCTTCTGATGAATTGGGTTTCAAATAAAAATTCATGTTATAGTTTGTCTGATGAAAAGCTTGCGGTTTGAGGATTGGAAATTCCAGTGATATATGGGGTTAGGGTTTTGATTGTTTTGGCTTGAAAAGTGTTAAGCAATTCCAAATCCTTTATCATTAACTGCTTCAAGAAAGTTAAATAAACACTGAGTTCCTGATCCTTTTTGGTTGGATTTCTATTCTCCAATTTGAGTATGAATTGTCAAAAGTTTTATCCTTTCAATAAAATGGAGTTTAAAAGGAAAAATTTTGGGGAATGAAAACAAACAAAGGGCAATTAATTGAGCTCTAATGGAGGTTGTTGTTTTTCCTGTTGCTGGCTTGTTAAATTTTCAGGTTTTAAATTTCAACTTTATTTCTTCTTTTCCCTCATTTTACTATCTTTTGCACTTTTACCTAATAAAGGAGACTAATTTGAAGCTAACACACCATTGTGATATTGAAAAATTCATATTCTAGTCTTGGAGTTCTTGTATGGTTTGTCATGTACTCATGTTAGGCTGTAAATGCTGATTTTTTTTAATTTACTCTTTTAAAAACAACTGTATAAATCAATTAGAGAAAATATATTTTTGGGTAATTACAATGCTGCTGGGATTCAGCGAAATTAAGGTTTGGATTGAAAATATACACAACGCATCCAACACTAATTATGTGGCCTTCTGGGGCAGGTCGCTTTCATGCTTTTGAAATAGCGCATAATATGGACCGCAATTCAACAGGAAGGGATTCTCGACAGTTTAAAACTTTGGTCCTTGAGCGGCTTGAACGTGTAAGAATTAAGATTGAAGCTTATCATCCAAATACAAATTTAAAATTTTCGTTTTTGGTTGTTTTTTCACATTCATTTAGAGCACAGGAGCTAAAGCTATTGTTAGTATGTTCAGTCAGTATGCTATCAGATGCCCTGGTTCTCATGTGCATCACTCTTCCTTTTCTCCAATGACCTTCTGTACATACAGTCTTTCAACTTCACCAAGCCATTCTCTGCAAAATAATCCCTGAATTCCTGTTTTTTCCCATAATTCTTTTCGGGGATAATGCTATTTGGGTCTTTATCCTGCTCAATGTAGTAAATACTCCTGTTATTAGATCCGATTTTTCATTCTATCTTATTTTTTACTTTCAATTGTTTCATTTGTGAGACAAATGCAATATTGAATGGAGTATATATGCGTGTGTATGTATATATGTCAACTAATTTATTCCCTGTTTTACCTATAATTTTACTGCTCTTCTACATGCCATATGTACTCATTACATTCTTATACTTTTTTCGTAACAGTTTTACTTTCTTGTCCTCGTTTTTTATTCCAGCCTAACCAATTCGCCCCACCTTTAATTAAAATCTTATATCTCTCACCTCATCTTCATACTCTCGTTAGAATAGCACAGACATAACAATCTATCTAATCCATTTTGGTATTAAATTCTAGTGTTTAGCTTTCTTAAGTATGTTTACACGATTTATGTTAATTTATTTTGTTATTTCTAGGACTTCTCACTATTTTATTGTGCTAAACATGTCAATAAGCTTGTTTTAGTTAAATGTGTATGCTATGCTTGCTTCGTGGTTGGTCTCTGATTACTACCTTGTAGAGAAGCAAGAGAGGAATGGACAATGTAACTGACTGAATTAATCCTAGAACCCCCTGACTGGAGAAAAGGATGAGGTATTTATAGTGTCATTGAAGGTTGCATCCTCCAATCAGAAGGGGGAATGTCAATAAAACTAACCAACAAGAGAAAATTGTGAATTTGGAGCAACAACATGGTGCCAAGGATAAGGGTTTGTGTAATTGTGCTTTACTGAAAAGGTTAATGATTAGTCCCTCAGTATAACCACCCTAAGCCCTCAAGCCAAATCTCTTTAAATCATCCCTTCATGTGGGGTTACTTTAGGATGCTGCTACTATTCTTTTTCCTCTCTATTTTTTTGGCTCCTTTTCTATTTTCCTTTTTTCGTTTCATCTTCCTCGTTAATCTCTTCTCCATTCTTTCTGTCTCATTTCTAGCCATTGTCGTACTGGCTCACGGTCGGAGTAGTCAACCAACAAAAAAAAGCCACCAAAAGCTTTAGGCTTCAGAAACCATCGATAGGGTTTGTAGAGCCACTTTTCTTCATTCACATAATTCCCCTTTCCTTTCTTAACTCTTTTTATTTTTTATTTTTAAATTGTGAAGTTTGTGGAGCTAAAGCTTTGTAGAGACTTTAGAACATTCTATTTTAGGTTTTTCTAACCTTAAACAATTTTTTTATAAAATATTTGTAAGGTTTAAAAGATAATTTTGTCTTTTATTAATGTTAAAATAAAAAAAATGTTGTAGCCTAATTAAGTGCCAAATGCTAGAGACTACTTTTGAATATGGATGACAATTGTTACAATCAAACCGTCGTCCATTTGTATATAGATGAAGTTTATAAAAATAGCTATCGTCTATGTAACATAAATAAATAACATTCATTTGGTTTTGATTTGATATTTTGTTTGATTATATTTTAAAATATTGATGATAATTGTTATTATTTTATTATCGTCTATTTTTATATAAGTGACATTTATAAAAATAATTATCATTTATATAGTATATATGAGTGACACATGATATTTATAAATAACATTAATTTGATCTAAGACTTTGACTACTTTTTAAATATAGACAACGGCTGTTACAATCTAATCATTGTCTATTTCTATATAAGCGACGTTTATATATATATATATAAATAATCATTTATATAGCGTAAATAAGTAACATATGACATTAATAAATAATATTAATAAGAATAATTGAATTGATGGGTCCTTTTGAAACTGAGACAGAATGATTTAATAATCTTAAATATAAAATTAAAAATGAAATGAATTTAAGAAAATTGAACTTAAAGAACAAGGAATAAAGAAACCTTCATTTTTTAGTTTTTCATAAACTCACTAGAGGACAGTAAAAATTTGGAAAGAGTTCATTTCAAGCTTAGTGGACCAAAAAACTATTGACTTGTCAATTTGCCATTTCAAGCTCTTGGCTAAGATTTTCACAACTATTTTTTTTATAGGAATAATAATTAAGAGATAGGACCCCGTCAAGCAAGGCACAATCCTCCCAGTGTATACGTTGCGCTAGACGCGACACAATGTCGTATTCATGTACAATTTTCTTTACCCATCACGTACTTGATTTAAAAATCTTAGCCAAGTTCTTTAAATTTGTTTTTGAATTAAAAAGTACTCCAACCTTTTTTAAATATTGAATTTAACCATAAATTGCATTAATTATCATTGCTAATATAATTTGCGGGCGTGCAATCCTGGTCTGTTCTCCCTTTCTCCAATAAAGAACACTAATCATTCCCTTTCTCCAGATTTGAAGCTGAAAATTCAGTGGTCAATTTACTAGAGATGAAGATTGATGATCGACTTCCCGTAAAAAAGGAAAAGAAAAAAAAAAAAGAATGAATGACAATTGAACAACTTCTAGAGCTCGATCCAGCCGTAGCTCTGGTATGTTCTAACTTACCAAATTTTATTTCATCATGCATCTTGATTATTAAAAACACATGATTCTTAGAAATTTCATATCACTCTCTAATGCAGACAGTAAAAGATGCACATGTGAAGCCAGGATACACGATATAGATGTTTTGAATGATTGGTTCTATAACTTCTGCAAACAGTGCAACAGAACGCTCATATCATGTTATAGCAAATTCTGGTGTTCAGACCACCATGAAAAAGTACCCTCACTTGGGTATATCCCTAACCATATATTAATTGTTTCCCAAAAGTATATTACATAAAAAATTATACTGTAAATTGCTATATAAATGGCTTCAGTAGCAAGCTAGGCATAAAATTATAAAACTTTATAGAGGACAAAATGAAATGCACCATCACTAGTTTACACTATATTTAAGCTAATTTCATTCGTAGCATCAAGTGATGTAGTTGGCTCATCAATTGGATTGTCTCCACCATGATCCTTAGTTGATGCGTCAAAAGGAAACTGAAAAGGTCTTGGAGGCATTTCAAGCAAGTCAGTATCAGTTTCCAGCATCTCCAATACTTTTGACATTGAAGGACGACTAGGAGGCTTCATTTGTATACACCAAAAAGCTACTACTAACATCTTCCTCAAGATTGTCTTCTCATTATCCGTAACATCTCCCAATTCTATTTCCTCTCCTTGCTCAAATCGATCATATATCCATGATGGGAAGTATATCTGACTTGATTGTTCAGCAAACGCATTCAAATTTTTCCTTCTTCCCACAATTTCCATTAATAGCATCCCAAAACTATAAACATCAGCCTTATATGAGATGCCTCCAATGTTTTTGTAGACCAATTCAGGAGCGATATATCCCAGTGTACCTCGTGCTGCAGTAAGAGAGACAATACTATCATCTACTGAATACAATTTTGCCAGACCAAAATCTGAAACTTTGGGGTTGAAATTCTCATCAAGAAGAATATTATGAGGCTTGATATCAAAATGTAAAATTTGCATGTCACATCCTCGATGTAAATAGTCAATTCCTCGAGCAACTCCTAGCACAATATCAAGCATTTTCTGCCAGCTTAAACTGATCTTATTTTCTCCAGAAAATATGATTTTATCTAAGGAACCATTTGCCATGAAATCATATACAAGAGCTTGCTTTGACCCCTCAACACAAAACCCAATAAGTTTCGCAATGTTGACATGATGAATCCTCCCAATTGTTGCAACTTCACTAATGAAATCTTGTCCATTAGCTTTTGATTTGCCTAACAACTTTACTGCCACAAGATGATTGCTACGAAGTTTTCCTTTAAACACTGAACCATAACCCCCTTCTCCTAATTTATCTTTGAAACCACTAGTTATTCTTTTTATTTCATAGTAAGAATACCTAATCGGTATAAAGTTGTTTTGACTTTGAAGAAACTCTTCAATGGTATCATCAGCAGATAAGTGTCTTCTTCGTAATTTGTATGTAACAACCGCAATCAAAATAGATATCCCCAGCAACATTCTTGCTAAAGCAATTCCTCCTTCTCGAGAAAAATATATAAACATATTATTATTTTTCAATGAAAGGCATTAGTGTCCAAGAAAATGCAAACATATGAACCTTAATTTTAACAGTAATCATGAAGCACGGACACAAAATTGTATATTCATATTGAATAAACTTGAACAAGGAGGGAAAATGAACAAATCAGAAAATATTGAAACATGCATCCAAAAACATAACCTTTAAACTACACAATTGAAACTAATTCACCATAACAGAAACACCAAAAGATGCAAATGAACCCAAAAAAAAATTGCTAAAGTCAAGAGCTGACATCTTCTAATTCACCTTAACAGGATTTACAATCGTCACTTATAGTCGACTCAACAATTCTGGAGGATGCTATATATCTATTTCATTCTCTAATGTCACGAAATCTCTAACAGGACTGCTAACATTCTTCAAACTATAGCTTATTTAGGCAAGAAACTAGGTAACCATCTACCAGGGGATCCAAGTTTTGATTGGTAAATAACAGAGAAAAAAGAGTTAGAAGTTAAGGCAGGTTCTTCAAAATTCTCATTTGAAATATTGTCAACTCTGTAACACCCAAGATTTGAGTTAAATTGTTCCTTAATATTTATTGTCTTTTGACAAACTCTCATCCTTCCAACTATTGACAATATTCACTAAATGCATAACCGTGCTATGTTCTGTAGATTTTTTAAAAGAAAGATTGTCAATTTTTTTTCTTCCCATACACTCTCAACCTTATCAATAGAGTTAAACCAACGAGAATCAACATATATTTTGGGTACTACCAAAATTTTTAAGCAATGATACCCATTGCGACCATGATGAGAGTTGGAAAAACCTCTAACATTGAATTAAATCTGAACTTGTATGATCTAATAGGCTCATTTCATTTCCTTTTTCTTAAAATTTAGGATTAGGATATATATTGGCATATTGCTCAATTTATATATGCAAATACAAATATAAAGCTAAAATTTAAATATACCTGTTATTCCAACACAAAGAATATATGTAACTGCAACAAAATATCAAGACAAAAAAAAATGTAATTATTTCAACAAAAGAACAAAAATATGTAGCAAATCCAAGAAAAACATTACTAATGAATTCTCAGGGAAGCATACGTCTAGTTTGATCACCATCATTGTAAAATACATAAGGACCCTTAAAAAGGAAATGCACAAAGCTGTCCACATAGATTTTCAAGGCATATCCCAAATCTGGCAATCTGAATTATTCAACACATCAAATTAAAATTAATAATGATGATATAAAAGAATATCGATAATTTGAAGCAGATAAAGAAATGTAAAAAACAAAAAAATCAACAAATAAAACATTATATTTTGTAATATCTTATTCTTACCTGTAGTGAAAGATACTAAAGATGAATTTGTCATTGTATAGTTGACTATTAGAATGCAGTATGGAAATGAATTCGAACTTCTCTATTTAAACACCAATTTGATTTTAATTTTAGATTTCCAAATCACAATTTTCAAATAACGCTAGCATAACCAAGGAGCTAATTTTTATTAGAGAAAATTGCACTTATGTAATGAAATAGAAATAAATTAATGGTCAGTATGGTTTTTTGAAAAATAATTAATGTTTGATGTAATGATTTTTTCTTAATGTAATCGTGAAAATGTTAATTACTACCAACTGTGCAAAAAGAACCCACCCAGTACCAAAAATACCCTTAATTTTTGTTTATATTTTCTCTCCTTTTTATCTTTTTTTTTTTTTAAACCCGCCCTTGCTGGTGCCAGTTGGCCCTTGACCGATGAGCAGGAGGGTGGAAAGAGAAGAAAAAGAGAAGAAAAAGAAAAGAAAAAGACATTGTGATCTTGACAGCAGAATGCCTCATTACATTTAAAATATAAAAATTGCATATTCATTGCATCAAATAATATTTATTTTAAAAAATCAGTGATAATTTATTATGTTGGAATATTCAAATACCCCTAACTGTAATTTTTTAAATTTAATTATTAATCTAAATTCCTATCAAGAACAGTTATCAATTTTTTCTAAAACGGAACTAAAATTCACAAAAAAACTTATTCTTACCTGTAGTGAAAGTTATTAAAGATGAATTTGTCATTGTATAGTTGACTACTAGAATATGGTATTGAAACAAATTCAAAATTTTCGATTTAAACAACAATTTGATTTTATTTTAGTTTTCCAAATCACAATTTTCAAATAATGTTAGCAGAACCTAGGCACTACTTTTTATTGGAGAAAATTGCACTTAGGTATTGAAATAGAAATAAATTAATGGGCTGTGTAGTTTATTGAAAAATAAGTAATATTTGAAGTAATGATTTTTTTAATGTAATCATAAAAATGTTAATCACTATCAACTACTGTAATAAAAAAAAAACCAACGAAGTACCAAAATTACCCTTAATTTTTTTTTTTATACTTTTCCCTTTTATTCATTTTAACTTTTCCAAATCCTTCCTTGTCCGTACCAGTTGGCCGTTGATCGGTGAGGAAGAAAGTTGGAAGAGAGAAGAAAAGAAAAGGTCAATTTTATCTTGACAATAAAATACCTCATTACACTCGAAATATATGAATTACATTCATTACGTCATATAATATTATTTTAAAAAGAAAACACTAATCATTTATTATATTGCAATCGTCTAATATACCTAACTGTAATTTTTTAATTTAATTATTAGTCTAAATTCCTATCAAGAACAGTTATCAATCTTTTCTAAATAGATCTCAAATGCACAAAAAAACTTACATCTGTCGGATTAATGAATCATCGCGCCATGCGTGGAAGTTGTAGTAATCCCATATCAGTTCATAGCCCAGTAATAGCTGTTCATAAATATCCGAAGTAGACAGACCTGTAATATTCTTAAGCATGATTGGAACCTTGGCTATGACTATGCAAGATGGATTGAAATTGGACGACCGGGTGTTTTCATTTAAAAAATAGAAGTAGGAAGGCGGATGAGAATAGCTGTTGGAGCAACGAGAGGCATTGACATATAGGGAAGATTTCATTGCTGTTGTGCAATTTACTAGATACATGTAACTATGAGGATAATTTAAACGAACGTATAGGTCGGCTGTTGAATTTAAATACAAATAATCAAATAGATATCTAATAATATTACGAGGAAGAGAGCAATTGTCTCTGCTCGGTCTCTCATGATCCACCATAAACATAGCTCGTATTGTTTGGTTTTCATAAGAGATCTGTTGGACGTACAATTTCTCCCCAACAAACACAAAAGTGGTGCGATTGTTGTTGTCGCATTCCAGTTCCAGGTTATGGTAACCACACTCGGGAAGCTGGCTTTTTAATCGGAAAGGGAAATTGACGGTAACGTTTCCACAGTAGGAAGAGCCACAATCTTTAGGAATTGGAAGTTTAGCGATGCAAGAATCAGGGAATGATAGGAAAAAAGAAAGGGCCATGAGCCAAAACAACGAAAGTTGTGCTTTTACCATCCTAAAGTTTTGGTGATGAAGAACCAGATTTAAGTCCAAGGAAATATATAAGCATAGAAACGTTTTTTTTTTGTAAACCGGGAACAAACACCTGTTTTTAAAATCACTTTGGTTAAAGTGAGGGAAGATTTTAACGACTTAGACAATAAGAATGAATGAAAGGAGTGAATATCCACGTTGACTGACCCGTCAGGTGCTTTAAACCATTTTAATTATTATTCAATTAAAATAAACAATATAAACGTAAAAAAAATTTATATTTTATATATTATTATTACATAAATTTTATAATCTATTAATATATTATATGTTGTCACCTAATTAATTTATAAATTTATAAAATTTTAAATTTTAAAAATTAAAAATGAAAATATTCAATAATTACTATAAAAAAAATAATCGAGTTGGATGGCTTTTCAGCTGAAATCTATGATTCTTTAATACAGGATAATTGCTCTTCAAGTTAATGAAATCTTCTCTTTCTTTCAAAAAAATAAAAAATAATTATTTTTTAATTAAATAATTTTAGTATTTACCTTTAAATATTTTTAATTGTTTAAATTTATGAATCAGTGAAATGATCCTATATAATGCATTAATATAATAGATTTATATACTTTCCGATAATGCATAGTATATAAATCTTAAGAAAAGAAATAATAATATAAAAATTTGTAGAAAGGGACATAAGAATTTAACAAGTATAATGTCTATAGGAAGGTGCAAGTAAAGAATTGTAGACACCGAATTTTGTACAAATCTTTTAATAATAATAATAAATATAATTTTTTTAAAAAATCGTTATTATTAATTATTAAAAAAAAAGAGAAAATAGAAAAAAAAAACAGAAAGTAGGGTGGTTGGTGTGCGGTGCCGCTGCCATCTTCGACCAGCCACCTTACAGTTTACAGTCCACCTACAACCTACCCTTACAGCCACCACATGTTCCCATTTTGAACTCTTTAAAACCCCCCAACTTCTTCCCCTGGAGCTCTCTCTCGGATTCACCTTAGGATACACAAACACCCTACTTACCAGAAAACCAGAGATACCCACGCATTAGAAACCCATACCCAAATACCCAAATAGAAACACAAAAATAGAAACAAAAAACAAAGACAAACAGTCCTCCCTGTAGAGAGGAACCTCAGTGCCAGAAAGCCTTGTAAACAAGCAAAGAAATCATTAGTTTCATTTAAAAAAAAAAAGAGAAAAAGAAAGGAGACCGAGAGCTTTAAGCCCCGATCTACATGGATCGAGGCTATTTTTGGCAGAACGGACATTGGATATGGAAAGAGGGCACTGAGGTGAACGACTAGGATTTTTTTTGGTGTTTTTCGTTGATCGAAGACAACTATCGATAGCGGTCAGACGCCAGTGGAGTCAACAGAGCTCTCCTGGAGCTCTGAAAAAAAAAAATTTTTTGGCGAAAAGGATGAAATGACCCAAAAAAAATTTTGGTCTTATATAGAAGGCTACGGCCCAAAACGACGGCATTTCGACCAAAGAGGATCTGCGCATTAACCAAGATCTGATCGAGATCCACGCAACCCGACCCATTGACCTGTTCTTCCAACAGCTGCTGATCGGTCCAATTAAACCGATATGAACCGGACTGAATCTTAAACCACCAACTCGAATCGTTGACTGAATTGCCAAACCGGTCAGACCGGTCAAACTAGCGTTGACCGAACCGTTGACCGATCCGGTTCAGGTAAAAATTTTTTTTTTTTTTTGAATTTTTTATATGTTATTATTTTTGTTATTTTTAGTTTTTTTTATTTATGTATGATAAATTTTTAAATTTGTTAAAATAAATATTTGATTATTTTTATTAATAATAAAATGAAAATAAAATAGGGTAATAACCAAAAAATAAATCTTAAAAATGCTTAAAATAATAATAATAATAATAAATAAATAAATAATAATAATTGAATAATATTATTTATTTATTTTTCCTGCTTTGATGTTGGAGGGAATAAAAATATACTTCTAAAAATAATTTCGCCTATATGTTGGAGAATTATTATAAAAAAAATAAAATTAAAAAGTATAAAAATATAATAATAACAATAATAATAATAAATTTTCATAAAAAATAAATATATGAAAAAATTTTAATTAATTTTTAAAAATTATGAAAATTGAACTTGCTCCAAAAATATGCCTAGGTGTTAGAGAATTTTAAAGATATTCACATTTTCTTTAAACCCTAAAATTAAACCCTAAAATCAAACCTTAAAATTTTTAAACCCCAAAACCTCTAAACCTTAAAATTAAATTCCGAACCTTCAAACCCTAAACCTTAAAATTAAACCCTAAACCCTCTAAACCATAAAATTAAACCCTAAACCTCCAAACCCTAAAATTAAACTATACACCTTATAAACCCTACAATCAAAACCCCAAATCTCTAAGTTCTAAAATCGAAACTCCAAACCTTCAAACCCTAAAAACAAAACCCTAAATCCTCTAAACCTTAAAACCAAAACTTCAAACCTTAAACCTTAAAATCAAAACCCCAAATTTCAAACCCTAAAATCTAAAACCTTAAAATCCAAATTTCTAAAAACCCCAAATTTGGTATGTATTCCCGAATCATTACCAAAAAAGTCATTCAAATTTCAAAACCTTTAACCAAAACCATCCCAAAATCCTAATGACACGTGTGAAAATTTCACTTGAAGTAATTTGTTCTCGAATGTCGCCTAGATGATGGGGTATTTAAGAAACTTTATTTCATTAAGTTTTTCATGCCTGTCTTTAATTTGCCTTAACAATGAAATTAAAGCTTTAATAAAATAAAAAGTACTAATAAAGATGGGATCTTAAATATAAATAATAGCGCCTAAGCTCTGCCTAGATGTTGGAGAGTCAAGGTGGCCTCATTATATTTAAGAATCCATTTTTTTTTTAAATTGCATTTATCATTTGGCATAATATCCATGGGCATACATGCATCACTATATTATTGTTGATGCTCATTTTGTATTTCTCTGTCTTTAATTTGTACTTGTCATCTGATAACACCATTATTTACTTTTTCGTATAAAATAATTTTTTTAATTTAATTTACTTACTTTTAAAATTATGTAATTTTAAAACAAAATAAAATAACACTCCGAAGGAAATAATTCATGGTACTCTGCCTAGACGTTGGAGAGTCACAAACAATTTTCTATCAAGAGTGTTATTTCATTTTAAGGATTGTTGTATTAAATCTTAAGCGAAAAGAGTTATCTTAAATTCTGCCTAGATGTTAGAGAATTTTAAGATAATTCTTTAACTTAAAGATTTCTTCGATATTCCAAAAATGGAATTTTAACCAAAATTCATTTATTTATTTTTTAAAGTAAAGGGAATTAGTGTTAAATTTCAAATTGAAACCATTTTTATCCAACACCAAAAATAGCGCATGATTAAATGGTACCAATTGATGGGCATTGTGGGTGTGCTAATCTTTTCCCATACGTAACCGACTCCTGAACCCAACCTAATTTTTCGTAGACCAAAATTTATCTTTTTGATAAACTTTAAATCTGTTTTTATAGTTTTATTAAAAAGATAAACTTTTAGGTGACCAATCACACCCTAACAAAGATTGGTGGCAACTCCCTTTTATTTTTCTTGATTTTAAAACACATTACGTCTGACGATCTCAAAACCGTTATGACGGCTTGGTGACTCCACTAGGGACTTTGAGAGTCAAGCCAAAACTTTAGTTATGCGCTATTGATAATTGTTGGATTTAATTGGTTTTATTTTATATTTAATTTAATTTTTTTTATATAAAAGTCAATGAATAGAATAAATTGCATGTTAGTTACTACTTTATTTTAATTTTGTGCTTATGAGTTATTTATGTTATTTTACTTTGCACACACTTTGCATATTCACTCGCATGCATGAGCTCTAGACCCAGGCTCCTTCCTTTTAGGAGGAAGTGAAGTAGCTACACTTTCGTGAGGTGATAACCTCCGCATTTGCTAATGAAATACTTTTACTCAGATTGAACCCTTTTCGTTAGTAGCCTGTAATGGGTGAGGATCAGGGAGCCTTACTAGTCTTTAACGAACGATGATGTGAGGAATAGTCTAGGAACCTTTAGACGTAGAAATCCTAACCCAGCATATCGTGAGCCATAAGGGAGCTTACCTAGGGTAGAGCCCTGCCGACCTTTTTATAGAAATAGCTTAAAATTGTATTAAAAATTGAAAAAATAGATAATGAAAGAAAATCATTTTCTTGAAAAAATAAATTTTCTCTTAACATGTAGTCCATTCATTTGGTAATTGTCCAAATTTTACATTTTCATAAAATATTTTAGAATAATTTTTTTTTTTAGCATTAATCCAACAAGCAAAAAAAAAAAAAAATGAACGAAAAAATGTTTTAAAAAATTAAAGATTTTTTTAAATTCTTTGTTTATTGGCCAAATAAAATTAATTTTCAAGTCCTAGTTCTTTTTTTTTTTTCCTTTTCAAATTTTTTTTTCAAATTTTGTTTCATCTTTTGTATTTCATAAATCATAATAAATAATACATGTATCATATTCCATGCACATCATGATAAGATAATATGAGCATTCCATCCCATCCACATCAATGGACAGTGCATGCATCCCATGTTTTACACTGTTGATAAATGATACGTGCGTACCATACGCGTCTTAATAAGTTGTGCACATTCCATCTCATTACATGTTTAAAGGTAGTGTTAGTTTCACTATTAGTTTCACTGGGTTGGCATAACACAAGCATTGCATTCTATGTAAAAATATAACGTGCACTTGATAAGTTCATGCATTCCATACGAATATGCTGCATTAGTCATAGGAATACATCTCATCATTCATATAAATATGTCATTGTACTTTAAGCATATAGATTCATGAATAATAGGGTCGTATAGAACATACATTGCATTTCATATCCCACTATCCCTACAATATAACATTATATTCCTTGCATACATATACATGGTTGACGAAAATTTTCATTTGGGTCTTTGTACATATAAAAATCCATTGTCATAGGCATAAATGCATTTCATGACATTCTTTAGCCATCATATTCATGTGTTCATAAACATATTTTGTGTGTCATTGTTTTTGTGATATTCATTCAATAAGGGTAGTAATCTAGAATTTTTGGTCTAAGTCCCAAAATAAAATGTCTGTCTTGGTAGAAATTAGAATGGCAAAAATGAAAGATCGATAGGAAGCAAGGATTAGTGCTTTGGAGTTGAATCAAAAAGAATTATGGCTCGAGATTCGAGAGATGAAATAGCAGATGGCTCAATTGATAGAAACAGTTAAAGGTAATGGTGGAGTTGAGTTTGTTCCTCTTCAATGATCGTTGTCACTTTCGATTCCATCAAGTCAAGATCAATCAGCTCATGTTAGTCTTAACACTTTTTCAAAACAAACTAAGGCATTGGGTGATTTGAACAATGATCGAAGTTTGGGTGAACTCAAGAGAGGAATGGGTGAACTAACCACGTAAATGACTGAGCTCAAAAGTTTGATTTCTAATAAGGAGTCACCTGGCTTCAACCAACCATCACCAACTATTTCGAGTCCTAACCTGTACCTAAATCCTTCTTTTGAATACTTCCAACCTCTTTTTCAAGCACCTAGGATTAGGCCTCCAAGTGTCATGCAACCTTCAAAAATTCCATACCTGAATCCATGTCCCCTACCTCACACTTGACAATTACTTGTTCAGCATGCTATCCCATCACCATTTCTATAGCCCAATCTTCAACCCAGAGTTTCTCAATTCACCTCGAGACCAATTATACCACCATCTTTTCAACAAAGCAAACTAACCATAGGATAGAAAACTCTGGCAACACTAAAGAAGAAGCCTCTATTGATCCAATAACTATGTTTTACATAGAATTATATCCGTTGCTCTTAGAAAACATCTTATTGCCTTTATCCCTACTGAACCTCGTAAATCATATTTTCCCAAATGATACGACCCTAATGCCCAATGTGAATACCATTTTGGCATCACAAGCCATTCTCTTAAAGATTGCATGGCTTTGAAGCATAAGGTGCAAGGACTGATAAAAGTCGAATATATGGGTTTTGATGTGAAAATGAAACCAGTTGTTCACAATAATCCTTCATCGATCCATGTTGAGACAGCAAGTAGTGTTATAGATGGTAGTCAAATTGGCTAATATAATGAATGAAAATAACAAGCCTTTAGGCACAGGGATATCCTTACCAGCAGTTATAGTTCACTTTTTTTAGATTTCTTAGGCGAGACAAGAAGGAGTGAGAGCAGGTCTAGCACTTTTTGACCATAGCCTTAGAATGGTTCATGATGTGTAAACTTGATATTTTTAGGAATGAATGGGAACTTCTTTTGAAATAATGTCTCTATTCACTTTTAATAATTGTTTGCCTAAAGGAGCTTGTGAAAAAGCGATGGTTGTGAATATGCCTTCATCGAACTTTTGAGGAGGAAAGAATGTCTTTAGATAACCCAGCTAGAATATAAGATGAAACTCAAGTTTTTTTTTTTTTAATAATAATAAATTTTAACTTGCACATCATGCATCATCTGTTTGAATTCATTATTTTTTATGTCAGCTAAGCACAAAAGATGGTGATTGTGAATATGCTTTTGTTAAACCTTCAAAGCCAGAGGATTTTATTTTTGTAATAAAATTCATGTCATGTATTTCTGACTTTTGATAATTAACAAAAGGTTTAACAATAGCTATCATAGGAAACGAGGTCAGTCTGCACACTTATAGCACTCGAGTCAGTACCAGAATCATGAAAAATGAAGATGTAAGTCAATGGACAGAGTAAAAAAGGCCCAATGAGAGATCAATGAAATAGTTACGAGAATGTAGCAGAACATGAACAGATAGTTAGCAAAATTAAAACAGATGTTAACAAAGTTGACAAAAGGAAAAAGAGTTGTTGAAACACATAGGGCAAATGAGGAAATATTTGTTGAGACACCATTGTATCCATCTGGGTTCACATATGCTCAAGATCCCATATATCACAAGCACTTCCAACAACTCATTAACCTCATATTGGCCCTTTTATCGAGTTGCCATCAGTTCAGACAAATGTCAATCTCAAGTGCACTCTTAATGACTCCATGGCCGTGCCTAATATGGATGATCCTAAGGAATCAAAAAAATTAAAAAGTGTGCTAGATCCATCAAAAGATATAATGATGAAAGATAAATTTGATTTGTTAGAAGAGAGATTTAAAGTAATTGAAAGCCATGATGTGTATGAAAATGTTGATGCCAATGAGCTTAGTCTAGTGCCTGACCTTGTTATTCTATCAAAATTCAAAGCCTCAAATTTTGAGAAGTATGATGAAACGAAATGCCCTTTAACACAATCACTATGTATTGTAAAAAAATGACAAGTTACATTCATGATGATAAGTTGTTGATCCATTACTTTCAAAATAGTCTCATTAGTCCTGCAACAAGTTAATATGCTCAGTTAAACCGAAGTAAGATTTACTTTTAGAATGATTTGGCTAGGGCCTTCCTAGCACAATACAAGCATATTGAAGATATGATGCTAGATAGGTTGTTTTTGCAGAACATGAAAAAAAGATCAATTGAAACTTTCAGAGAATATGTATACGATGGAAAGACATAGCAACCCAAGTACAACCACCCTTGTCTGATAAAAAAATTATTGTTCTATTTGTCAATTCTTTGAGCACTCCCTATTATGAAAGAATGATTGGGAATGTCTCCAAAAACTTTTTAGACATGGTGATTTCTGGTGAAATTATAGAAAATGCAATCAAGATTGGCAGGATTAAGTTAAAAGAGGTGACAGATGTTGAAGAGAAAAGTACATCAGAAAAAAATAAAGAAAAAGTGCAAGCAATCACAATGGAGGGGCATCTACCTAATAGCTTTATCCCGTACAATCCTTATCCTGTTTATCAACCTCATTACCCTGTCATAAGCTATATCTCTCAAAAACCATATCTTTGTCAACCAAGCCAACATTTGGGCTTTCCAGTAAACTCTCATCCTCAAATGGTAATTCATGATCTTATTCCTACATTTGAATCCACTATCCGACCAACAAAGAATCGAAAGAGACTAAGGAATGATCAAGAGAAATTGCTCATCCCTATTTCTTACCTTTTACCTTTACTAATAAAAGGTCGGTATCTCACTCTTATGCCTCTAAAAATAACATCAGATCCATCAACAAGGAGTTATAATCTCAATGACAAGTGTGATTACCATATGAGGATAATTGGCCATTCAACTGAAAAATGTAGACAGTTGAAAGGAAAGGTTGAAGATCTTATCAAGAATGGTATTCTGACTTCGGAGGTAATAGAATAATGGAAGTTGTTAACTCCATCCAATTGTCAAATGTGAGCAGTTGAGATAAAGAAAAAGGTTTCGAGTTTTAAAAATCAAGATATGATGATTTCTTTTTGAATCTTTGTACTATGTATGTATGACATGGGCATTGTGTCTCTATGAATTATCTAACATATTTTGAAAGAATTGAATGTTTTGGATTTTTTTTTTATGAAATTATTCTTTATGCATTTGTTTGACTAAAAAGTCCCACATAAGTAACTTTCAAGATTTAAAAAAAAATAAAAAAAAAAGTTTTCTACTGTAATAAAGATGAAAGGATTCTTAAGGAAAATGGTGATTACTATTAGAAAAAAGCTCATCAAATACCTCCACACCTTTTAAATTACTTCCATGCCTCTAATCACTTAAATAATGGGACTCATCAACTATGACCCTTTGGGGAATGCGAGTTTGAATTCATACCTTAAGGGCCGATAATCTTTTTTTGGGCAAAGGATAAAAAAGGTCAATTTTGAAAGTTCGTTTTGAATTTCAAAAATTAGATACGCTTTCAAAATTTCAATTGATAATGCAATGTGTGTCAAAAATTTGCTATGACCATAGATACAAAAATACTTGAGCTTTTTTCTTAAATAACCTTTGTTCCATGTCTTAAAGCCCATTGACAAAAAGAAAAAAAGAATCTCTTTCTGTCTAAGATAATTTATTTCATACATTTATACATTTTCTCTTCCTTTCACCAAGAAAATGCCAGAAAATTTAAGAGCCTAAAGAGCCTTTTTGAACTATGCGATCAATCCTATACGACTTGATCGTCATTAGAACTTTGAGTAAAAAAAAAGATGGGGCATAAAAAAAACAAAACAAAAAAAGTAAAAAAATAAAAATAAAAAGGGACATCTTTAATGATTTGCTCTTCTAGCTAAGTGATCATGTTTGAAATGATGAATGGCCATATTTCTCTATCATTCTCATACATAAAAAATTATCCATTTGCTACCCATTTGAGCCTATTAATTTTTTTGTTCCAAAATAAACCCTAGCCAAGGATCATTTTCTACATTGGGAGGCAAAATTAGGATATATTGAAGATCAACTTTAAGAAAAGTATCCGAAAATTGAAAGCATTTAATATGCCTCTCAAAAATGAAAGTTTGGGGCAAAAAGAGAATAAGACTTCAATTGGAATCTCAACGATCCGAGAAAGTGAACAGCTAAAGATGAAGTTGGGTATTTTCAAAATGAGCAAAGAAACTTTGGAGATAAGAATCTAAAGCTTCAAATAGAGCTTAAAAAAAATCAAATAAAAAAAAAGCGAATAAAGTTACTGAAATTAAAGTCAAATGTTCCAAAAAAAAAAATCAAAAGAAAAAAGTCAGAGAATGCTCATCAGGATCCTTGGCCTAATTACCCTGAATAATATATTTTGAGCTTATTTATCCATTCTTTCAGAACTCTTAACCTCGGCCTACATTACATACCCTGAAAAGTTTATTTTTTTAAAACACTTTTTTTATTGAAAAATTATCTCTTTTGTAAGCCCAAGAAAAATCCTTGCAACCCTCATCGAGCTTTCCATGAGATATGCCACTAGTGAAAAAAAATTGAATTGTCAATTACCTCACCTAGAAGCCTTCTAAATAGTAATCATTAGTTTTTAAGAGATTCAAAAGTCTTGAGTTTTAAATTTTTTTCATTCGATTGCAAAAATACTTTATGTGGGGTAATTTTTTTGATCATTTTTAGAGATTATTTGAGTATTTTGTACATAATGTTGAGATCATTTTTGTGAAAATGAAACATTAAAAATTTGAACAGAGATTTGTTTTTAAAAAAAAAAGGTAAAAAGAATCTTCATATTTGCATTGCTTGCATTGTGAGAAAGACGTTTGACTTGTAAATAAAATATAAAAAAAGACATTCATAGTTGCATCACTTGTTTGTGCATCATGAAAGGGATATTTGCATTTGCATCACTTGCATCTTCATCACAAGAAAGATATTCACATTTGCATCATTTGCATTTACACTTGTATAAGACATTTGCATTAATACCATAAGAAGAATTTGCATTTGCATCATGGCATCTACATCCTAAGAAAAGGTATTTGTAGGGACATCTACATGAAAAGAACATTGTCATTTGCATTATGAAAAAGTCAAATGTATTTGCATCAAGCATTCACATTCTTGAATTGACATGGACATTTGCATCGACATTTCCATTAGCGCAATTTGACGAGAATGGACATTTGTATCATGATTGCATTTATCAACTTTGTAACTATTAAAGACAAAAAAAATGGCATGTTTTTAAAGTTTTAAAGCCTCTGTTTAATAGGAACCATTTTCAATCAAGATTTCAAAGCCTCTGGTTAAGAGAAACCAATTTCAATCAAGATTTTAAAACATTTATTTAGAAGGAACCTTATTTAGATAAGACCTTTAGAGTCTCAAAAATCTTTGATCAGGCAAAAGCCATGTTTAAAAAGATTTTTAAAATTTTAAAGTTTTATTACCTCTGATTAGAAGGAGCATTCAAAGATTTTGATATTTGTAATATCTCCAGGCATAATCTCTAAGACCATTAGGCACAACTTTCAAGACTTTTGAGAAAAAGATTTTTAAATTTTCAAAGTTCCATTGCCTTTGATTGGGAAGATAAATAAAGATTTTGAAATTTTCAAAACCTCCGAGTAAAAGATTTTTAAATTTTTAAAGTTTCATTACCTCTGATTAAGAGGAGCATTCAAATATTTTCAGATTCCTAAGACCTTTGAGCATAATTTCTAAGACCTCTGGGCATAATTTCGATTTACGATATTATCTCGATCGATTTCTTATTTTTTGACTTGCGGTGTTATCCCAATCAATTTTGTAAGACCTCCGAACATAATTTCGATTCACGGTGTTATCCCGATCGATTACGTATCTTTCGACTTGTATTGTTATCCCAATCGATTCTGTTAGACCTCCGGACGTGATTTCTAAGACCTCTCGGCATAATTTTGATTTGCGGTGTTATCTCGATCGATTTCTTATCTTTCGACGTATAATGTTATCCTAGTCGATTCTGTAAGATCTCCAAGCATGATTTCTGTAAGACCTTCGAGTGTGATTTCTAAGACCTTCTGGCATAATTTCGATTCGCGATGTTATCTCGATCGATTCCTTATCTTTCGACTTGTAGTGTTATCCTAGTCGATTTTGTAAAACCTCATAGCATGATTTCTAAAACTTTCTGGCATAATTTCAATTCACGATGTTATCCCGATTGATTTTTTATTTTTTGATTTACGATGTTATCCCAATCGATTTTGTAAGACCTCCAGGCATGATTTCTAAGACGTCCGGGCATAATTTCTATTCGCGGTGTTATCCTGATCGATTCTTTATCTTTTGACTTGTGATGTTATCCCAGTCGATTCTGTAAGACCTTTAGACGTGATTTCTAAGACCTTCGGACATGATTTTTAAGACTTTCGGGCATAATATCTAAGACTTCCAGGCATAATTTCGATTCGCGATTTTATCCCGATTGATTTCTTATTTTTCAACTTGCGTTGTTATTTCAATCGATTCTATAAGACCTTCGGGCATGATTTTTAAGACCCCCAGGCATAATCTTTAAGACTTCCGGGCATGATTTCCAAGACTTTTGGGCACGATTTCCAAGACCTCCGAGCATAATTTCGATTTGCGGTGTTATCTTGATCAATTCATTATTTTTTGACTCGCGGTGTCATTTCGGTCACGTTCTTTATCACTTAACTATGGTTAAAAAAAAAGAAAAAAAATGAAAAATTCTTGATTTGTTTCTGGACAAATTGGCGTCTTTATTTTTGCCTAATCCTGATTCTCAGTAATGGGCAAAAAAGGGCAGCTGTATACATCGAATTTTGTCCAGGTCTTTTAATAATTTTAATAATAATAATAATAATACTAATAAATATATTTTTTTCAAAAAATTATTATTATTAATTATTAAAAAAAGAAAATAGAGAAAATATGAAAAAAAAACAAAAAAGTAGGGTGGCTGGTGTGCGGCGCCGCTACCACCTCCGACCAGCCACCCTACAGCCTACAATCCACCCTACAACCTACCCTTATAGCCACCCTAAAGCCACTACCTATTCCCCTTTTATACTTCTTAAAAACCCCCCAACCTTTTCCCTTGGAGCTCTTTCTCGGATTCACCTTAGGATATACAGACACCCTGCCTACCAGAAAACCAAAGATACCCACGCATCAAAAACCCATACCCAAATACCCAAACAGAAATACAAAAATAGACATAAGAAATAAAGACAAACAGTCCTCCCCGTAGGGAGGAACCTCAGTGCTAGAAAAGTTGTGTAAACAAGCAAAGAAATCATTAGTTTCATTTAAAAAAAAAAAAGAGAATGAGAAAGGACACCGAGAGCTTTAAGCCCCGATCTACGCCGATCGGGGCTGTTTTTGACAGAATGGACATTGGATCTGGAAAGAGGGCATTGAGGTGAATGACTAGGAGTTTTTTTTGGTGTTTTTCGTTGATCAACGGTGGTCGACTGAGCGACTGGTGCGGCGGTAAGAGTGCTGACGGTTGGACGCCAGCGTAGTCCATAAAGCTCTCTTGGAGCTCTGAAAATATTTTTTTGACAGAAAGGATGAAATGACCTAAAAAAATATTTTGGTTTCATATAGAAGGCTACAGCCCAAAACGACGTCGTTTCGACCAAAGAAGATCCGTGCGTTAACCCGGATCTGACCCGAGATCCGCTCAACTTGACCCGTTGACCCGCTCTTCCAACAACTGCTGATCGATCCAATTGAACCAGTATGAACTGGATCGAACCGTAAATTGCCAACCAGAACCGCTGATTGAGCCGTCGAACCGATCAACCGGTCCAGACCAACGTTGATCGGATAGTTGATCGGTCCGGTTCAGGTAAAAATTTTTATTTTTATTTTTATATATTATTATTTTTGTTATTTTGAGTTTTTTTTTATTTATGCATGATAAATTTTTAAATTTGTTAAAATAAATGTTTGATTATTTTTATTAATAATAAAATGAAAATAAAATAGGGTAATAACCTAAAAAAAAAAATCTTAAAAATGCTTTAAAAAATAATAATAAAAATAATAATAATTGAATAATATTTTTTATTTATTTTCTCTACCTAGATGTTGGAGGAAATAAAAATATACTTCTAAAAATAATTTCGCCTAGATGTTGAAGAATTATTATAAAAAAATTAAAATTAAAAAGTATAAAAAGATAATAATAACAATAATAATAATAAATTTTCATAAAAAAATAAATATATGAAAATTTTTTAATTAATGTTTAAAAATTATGAAAATCGAACTTGCTCCAAAAATCTACCTAGATGATAGGGATTTTAAGAGATATTTACGTTTTCTTTAAACCCTAAAATTAAACCCTAAAACCAAACCCTAAAATTTTTAAACCCCAAAACCTCTAAACCTTAAAATTAAATCCTGAACCTTCAAACCCTAAAATTAAACCCTAAACCCTCTAAACCATAAAATTAAACACTAAACCTCTAAACCCTAAAATTAAACCATACACCTTCCAAACCCTACAATCAAAACCCCAAACCTCTAAGTTCTAAAATCGAAACTCTAAACCTTCAAACCCTAAAAACAAAACCTTAAACCCTCCAAACCCTAAAGTCAAATCCCTAAAACATCAAAACCCTAAAATCAAAACCCTAAATTTCAAACCTTAAAATCAAAAAACCTAAACCTCAAAAATCTGAAACTTGAAACCCTAACCCTAAAATCCAAAACCTTAAAATCCAAAATTCTAAAAACCCCAATTTTGGTATGCATTCCCGGATCATTACCAAAAAAGTCATTCAAATTTCAAAACCTCTAACCAAAACCATCCCAAAATCCTAATAACACATGTGAAAATTTCACTTGAAGTAATTTATTCTCGAATGCCGCCTAGATGATGGGGTATTTAAAAAACTTTATTTCATTAAGTTTTCCATGCCTGTCCTTAATTTGCCTTAATAATAAGATTAAAGCTTTAATAAAATAAAAAGTACTAATAAAGATAGGATCTTAAATATAAATAGTCGCACCTAAGCTCTGCCTAGATATTGGAGAGTCAAGGTGGCCTCATTATATTTAAAATTTCATTTTTTTTTAAATTGCATTTATCATTTGGCATAATATCCATGGGCATACATGCATCACTATATTATTGTTGACGCTTATTTCGTATTTTTCTGTCTTTAATTTGTACTTGTCACCTGATAACACCATTATTTACTTTTTCGTATAAAATATTTTTTTAATTTAATTTACTTACTTTTAAAAATGTGCAATTTTAAAACAAAATAAAATAACATTCTGAAGAAAATAATTCATGGTACTCTACCTAGATATTGGAGAGTTACCAACGATTTCTATCAAAAGTGTTATTTCATTTTAAGGATTGTTGTGTTAAATTTTAAGTGAAAAGAGTTATCTTAAATTTTTTCTAGATGTTGGATAATTTTAAGATAATTTTTTAACTTAAAGATTTCTTCAATATTCCTAAAAAGGAATTTTAACCAAAATTTATTTATTTATTTTTTTATTTTTTTAAAGTGAAATAAATTAGTGTTAAATTTCAAATTGAAACTATTTTTATCCAACACAAAAAATAGTGCATGATTAAATGGTATCAATTGATGGGCGTTGTGAGGGTGTTAATCCTTTCTCACACGTAATCAACTTCTGAACCTAACCTAATTTTTCGTAAGTTAAAATTTATTTTTTTGATAAACTTTAAATTCACTTTTATAATTTTATTAAAAAAATAAACTTTTGAGTGTCCAATCATATTTTAATAAAGATTGATGATAATTTTTTTTATTCTTTTTAATTTTAAAATACATTATGTCTAGCGATTTTAAATTCATTATGGCAGGAATCAAATTGTAAAAGACAAGGAAATTAAGCACTAAAACATTTTGTGTGGTGTAACTGAAAGAAAGTCATACTTCGAGAAATCAAAGTCAATTGTGGAGAACAATTTAAGCAATTAGTCAAGGTCTTGGATAATGTTTGCATATCTCTCTCTTTTTTTATTTTTTTTATTGCGAAGATAAATAATTAGGAAATAGTTAAGACCCCGTCAAGGAAGGCAACCACACCCCTAGGCCAGCATACGCGTATAAGACTTTTTTGTTTTTTCTCATGGTCTATGGTCAAAGTCGTGTGGTTATCTTCCTCGCATTCCAGTTGAAGCCCCGGGTAACCACACTCTGAAGGTTGGGTTGCTGATTGAAAAGGGACTTAATGTTGACTTTTCCAGATAGAGAAGAGCCACACTCTTTGTTTTGTTGAACATAAAAAGTATTGGGTAGTAGTCCAGTGATAAACGTACACTTGTGGGTAGATCTATTAATTGGTTTTATTGAGTTTATATTCTGTTAAATATGTGGAAAATAAAAAATTATTATATAAAATTTATACTGGTATATTGAACATAAAAATATTTTTTTTTTATTTTCATTAAATTTTTTGTTAAAATAAATATTTTTTTATTTTTATTAAAATTTTAAAATATATTTTTTATATTACTTTTATGTCATATTTAATTATGATCGGATTTCGTTTTCTTTCGACTGATCTATTATTGGTGGAGTTGAATGAAAGCAAGTCATTTACATTGATAAACCAAATTAAGTTGCCCTCTTAAGTGGAACACTTTAGCTACGAGTCAGCTCAAGCACCTTATTCGATAAGACCTCTTGCCATTTCAATGACAAATCAGAGAAATTGTATTTCAAATCAAAAGTCATTGCAAACTTGTTTTTACGAAAATAATTTTTTGAAAAATAATTTTTATATTTATTGATAAAAAAATTAATTGATTAATAAAAATATTTATTAATAATTTAAAATAAAAACTATTTTTTTTAAAATTGTTTTTCTCTAAAGAGAAAGATAACTTTTTTAAAATTTTTTATGTACGAAGATTACTCGTCAATTTATGCAGCACTATACAACTCATGTTGGGCCTGGGATAAATGTTTTTTAAGTTTAATTAATTTAATACAACTACAAATATTATTGTAAATTATTTTAATATTTTAAAATATTAATATAAATAATAAATGATTTAAACTATTAATATAAATAATAAATAGTTTTATTTTAAGTGTTTGTTTATATTAATTTAATATTTAAGTATTAAATATTATTATTAAAATATAATTATTTTTTAATATTAATAATTTTAATAATAAATTATTTCAATATATTTTAATAATAAATAATTTGTAATATTTTAATAGTTATATGAATATTATTAAAAAATAATTTTTTCAAAAAATAGCTAAACACCAAAAAATTATTTTTCTTAATTCATCCAAATAACAAAAAAAAATCTAAAATATAAATATTTTTAAAAATTAATTTTCATGAAATAAACGGAATCTAATCTCCAAGCTCTCCTTTCAATTCACTTTTAAGTATCTAATGTTGTTACCAAAGCAAATCATCCTAAACTTTGTAGTTTTTTTTTTCTTTTTTCTTTTTATGGAAAACCACGGCTTTTTGAAAAGGGGGAAACTACCATGCACATCATCTAATACGGTCGAGCCAGCTATGACGGTGATTTAGACGAAAGTATTTTTGTCTTATAAATTTATATAATATTTTATATAAAAATTAAGCATAATAATTTATATCAACATGTAAAATATAATATATATTTTATTAAATTTATATAATTTTTATTAAAAATTCAAATCATATCATATCGATATTTTTTTATATAATTTTTTATAATATAATTTTTTTTATTTTAAATTATTAAATATATTGCGACCCAAGTTGGACTGAAAATTCATAATGTATTACATTACGCACCTAATTTAAGCTCAATTGCCATCAAATACATATTTGACGTGGATCGCCCAATATATATTTTTTTACGTGTAATCTCTTTTATTTCATAAACCTTTCATATTATTTTTATGGTAAAATTTGAATCTAAAAATTTCAATTTTTAGTACCAGCACTACTTTTTTTCAATAAAATTGCCCCAACAATACTTAATTTAATAATAACCCTGTTAATTAATATTCTTAGTAAGTAAAAAAAATTATTCAAACAAGCCAAACATTTCCAATTTTCAATACGTCATTTATTACCCTTTTGTTCTTATGCATAGCTCGTTTTTATTTTATTTTTATTTTTTTGTCTCATTTTTTTACTTTTTTTTTTAAATTCAAAATATTATCTTTTTTTTAACATCTAAAAATTTTAATTTTTTTATATTTTAAAATTATTTTTTGTGATTTTTTATTTTTTGACATTAAAAATCATGAAACTTTAATTTTATAAAAAAATTTAAAATTTAATATTAAATGCATTAAAATCAAAGTTTTCTTTTTTAATTTTAAAAAATCAATAACACATAAACAATTTGAAATGAAAAGGAGTATTTAATATTAGCTTTAATCTCATGAGATGCACAAATGATAATTTTTTATATTATTTAGTTACAATATAAATATTTATGTACATTTAAAAGTTTAAAATTATGAATTTTAGAAAAAAGTGAAATTTTAACTTTGAATTTAAAAGGCTTTAATTAATATACATTGTATTGCTTAATATAAGAAACTGTAACTTTTATGCATCGAGTAATAAAAATTGTAATAAGTGCTGTATTGCGATCAATCTGAGTATTAGTGTTGATCAAATTCTTAAAATTTTCAGATTCGAAAAGATTTAAATGTATAATATTTTTTTTTCTTTAAGTGTGTTAAATATATAAAAGTTAAAGATTAAAGATAGATTAAAAATTTAAAAAAATAATTATTGCTTATAAATAAATAATTTGTTTCAATTATTTGTTGAGATAAAACTATTACAAGACACGCCACAATGATAACAAAATTGCAAACATATTAAAATAATAGATTATTTACATTGTTTTTCAAATTTTTATATAAGATTTAAAAATAAATTTAGATGACATACATGTCGGTCATTTTTTTTAAATGTATTGAGTAAATAAAAATTGAAAGTTAAGGGTAGATTAAAAACTAAAAAAAAAAAATAGTTATTGCTTATAAAATAAATAATTTGTGTCAATTATTTATTTGTACAATGAGTTGACAGGTTCCTGATAAAGATCACAAATAAGCAGACAGCCATGAGCCAAGAAAGTGCCCAATTTGTGTTTTTCTTCACATTCTTAATTTGCATGGAAAAGTAATCAAAAGCTTTTCCATCCTAAAGTTGTGCCTAATTTATGTTTTTCTTCACATTCTTAATTTTAACTATTTTGATCTAAAGATCCCTAAAAAAAATGTAAAACTTTAATTAATGTAAAAAAATTTCTTCTAAAAATAGATATATATTTTAAAATGACATAACATTTAAATAATATTGAATTAATTTTCTTTTACCTTAGAAATGAATCTTCCCAACTTCAAATCCTCTCTTTTCCCATTCCACTTTCCAACCCCATATCACATTGCGCTTCATTATCTTCTTGTTTTTATTTAAATTGTCAATCCGTTTTTTAGCGTCTTAAATATATATATATATATATTCTGTTTTTGAAAACTATATACTTTTAATTCTTTCATTATATTTTAAAATTATTTTTAATGATTTTTTAGTGTTTATAGCATTAAAAATCATGAAATAAATATATCAATTTTTTTTTCTTAAACTGGCTAGTGCACAATAAATCGTTGGACATAGGGGGTTCATTTCAAACTAGGTGGACCAAAAAATATTGATTTGTCAATTTTAGAGAGTGGGTTGAGAGAAATATCATTAATGTTTAGAAGCTCTCAATTTTGGTGAGAGCACCAAGCGATTTTTTTGTAATTTATATTTTTTCATATAAATTGTCGCAGTTTAAAGATAAAAAAATTATAAACATTATAATTCAAAAATTAAATTTATTAAACATCATTTTTTAAAATATTACAACATAAAGTGATTAAATTAAATTATATATTCATTATAATTCATTGTTTGATCAATCTAACACGAATTAAATTAATAAGTCTCCAATTTGCCAACCGAATAGTCCAAGGGATTGAAAATAAGCTTCTCCAACTTTCATATTGAGT